>JAJOOF010008881.1:0-62563 GCA_029582545.1 Solanum lignicaule | reverse complement strand
ACTCATTTCCCCCTCAATTTGACCCCCTGAATAAGAATATGAAGTCGAATTTCCGAAATGATGCATGGATTTTGAGATATATGGAAATTACAATTATAGGTGTTTCTGAAGCACATTTTCGGGCATTTTTGGGGTCGTTTCACATTATTAGTACATTAATGTTGCATTTTCAGATAGCATGTCAGTATTTTTGAGCTATCCAGTATTACAAAATTCCATTCATAAATTGTTAATTACATAATCAATTGAGAGTAGCTTAATACTGAGTGGACTAGGGTCAGTCACCCTTAAGTCCTAGAACTATGTGCCCCCGTAGGTTTATAAGTCCACTCTGTGGGCATTACATTTCAGTGATCACGCTAGTCATGTCTTTATACCTCTAGTAGGGTTATTGGGTCCTCTCGATGAGGCTTATTCATCAGACTCCATATTTATCTCATGTTGTTTTATGTCGGTTATTAGTAGCTCCCTTACAGTCAGACTCTATTGCATTGACCATGTTATCAGTTATAGTCAGATTTCAGTCTCAGCATGTTATAAACTTGGTCATTGCATCAAGTTAGTTCATGTTAAATATTCTCACTATAGTATCATGCTTATCACTTATCATTTCTCAGATATATGCTTTGGTTCAGTTATGTTTATTGTTCATCTATATCATGTCCTGCATGCTTGGTACCTTTCAAGTACTGATGCATACTCTGCGCTACATCTTTTTGTGATGTAGATTCAGGTCCTCAATAGTCAGATCACGTATAGATCAGTTCTCGATCTTCAGTTCAGCAGCATCAGTGGTGAGTCTGTATTCTTCGAAGACGAGTGACATGTTATCCTTTCATTTTCAGTTTTTAGTTTCAGTTTTTGCTCAATTTAGCTGGGGCATATCCCAACACTTCTAGTCAGTTAGGAGCTATTTTCAGACATAGTTAGATTCAGCTTTAGCATTTGAGTTTAGCTTTTCAGATGTTGTTAAACTCTTACTTTTTATATATTCAGATAGTTTATGGGTATTCCCCATCATTTCAGTTATATGATGTTTTAAGCTTCCGCACGGTATTTCATTACTTCAGTTTACTCTAGTATGTTTATGATATGCCATTCGGGTTAGCTTGGGGTCACTCGTGATCCTAGGTCCCATGTCCACGTCCTGGGGTACCTCGGGGAGTGACATAGACCTTATTTTATATAGTGATTTTTATCCTTGATTGGGTAACTACTTATGTTGTAGTGATGATGCGTGTTTAATGAGGAATAGTGAAGTTGGTGAGACCATGTTTCCGGGTATTGGTGAAATGATGATTATCCATTAATGGGAATAGTCACTCGTGTAGTATTTAGCAAAATGAACCATATTTTGTTGAGTAGTGTTGGACATTAATCCTAGGATTATTTACGGGAATGATTATTGGCTGATAGTAAATCTTGAAAAGGAAATAGAAAAATATTAGAGGATTTGAAATAGGTTGGATTATTCATGAAAGATGATCCTTAGTAGTAGGGTCGGTGGAGGAATAGGTTTAGTAAATGGTTTCTTGATCAGTCATATTCCTCGTGTTGGTCATGATAATACGTTTTGGTTACTGCTCATGGAGTGGTGGCGATGTGCTCATTATAGCTTTGGTTAGGGTGTAAGTGCCGGGTAAAGTTCTCCCTAGGATGAAAGTTAGCAAAAATGTCAGGCTAGTATGGGTTCTAATGAAACTTTGTGTTGTGTGGTTAAGTGATATTTGGTGTCTTGAGGTGTAGCGTTGGATCAAATTAAGGTGGTATCGTGATGTCTGCTCTTACTTAGATATAATTCAACCAATTGAAATAGATGAAAAAAAATAAAATAAGGGAAACAAATTTAAATAAAGTATGGAAATAATTAGAAGTGTCAAAAATGAGTCTAACTATAGATAACCCGTACATAATTTTAAGGGTTTGGCCCAAGATAATTTGAATTGGGTTCTATCTCAACCCATTCAACTCTTAACCCATTTTAAGATAAATTAGCAAACTAGTCAAAATCCCTAACATAATAAGCTAAAAAATCTACATTTTAAAATAGTTATTAAAAATGTCATTATTTTAGAAAATATAATGTTTCCTAATATATTTAATTTACTATTCTTTTATTTCTCAAATCAGACCCATATTTACCTAGTTTGACTCCACTACCGGTTAAAAGTAAAATTAATAAAAAAACGACCTCACATACCAATATTCTCTGGCTAGATTTTTACCCAAATCTCTCCACTCTCTCTACTGTTTCCACCATTGTTATCTCCTACACTTGTTTAGAAATTTCTTCGACTTGTACGATTTCAACATTTGGCCATTCTTCGTGCAAATTGGTGTATGATAATAGCTGATTATTCTCTCTCCTACGTCTGATCATGAGTCGGACCTGCTCCACAACTTTTTTGCTTATTGGGCTCGGTCGGTTTCCTTATCAGGTTCTAGATCTCCATCGCCGCTCTACAGATGGTTCTAAAAAGACTCTTCTTGAATCCATGGAACTTGATGAATCAATTGTCGGATCGAAGTTCTTAACTGTCCTTTCATTCTCAATTCTAAATAACTCAAATATAGCTTATTTATGTATTCATTATTAGGTATTCATCCTAATTGCATATGTAAAACAAACTTTTTATTTTATTTTGCATATTTTATATTTACAATATCATTTTGTGTATCAAATAATTTGTATTTTATATTTGATTTCGTATTCATTCTTAATTCTAAATAACCAAAATACGGTTTATTTATGTATTCATTATATAGATATTCATCCTAATTGCATCAATAAAATATATTTTGTATTTTCTTTTGCTCATTTTGTATTTTCAATACCACTTTGTATATCAAATAGTTTGTATTTAGATTTGATTTTGTATACATTTTCAATTCTAAATAATCAAAATATAGTTTATTTATGTATTCATTATATAGGTATTCATACTAATTGCGTTAGTAAAATAGATTTTGTATTTTATTTGGCTCATTTTGTATTTTCAATATCACTTTGTATACATGCTAGTTTGTATTTAGATTTGAATTTGTATTCATCCTAATGGTATACAATCAGATTTTGTATTGTATGAACTAACATTTTAATTGAAATGAGTATTTATCGTGCTCGATTTGTATTTCATTATCACTTTGTATTCCATTCTCAATTTGGATGCCAAAAAATATGTATTACTTTATTTTTATGTAGTCGTCATAATTGTATGTCACTCACAATTTATATTTCAATTACATTTTAAAATAATGACACACAAAATCATATTTAAGAAGTTCATCCAAATACATCTCAGATAAAATCATATTTAAAAAAGTTCAAACGAGTAAGGATCAAAATATAAGGAAAATAATTTTACCTTTTAAAAAATATTTTCTATCATGATTCTCTCCATTCTGTGATTAAAACCTTGTATTCTATCAAATTAAATAAATACAGTCAGCCTTATAACAAACCAAAATATTGACATTTTAAATAAATATTGAAAGTGTTGACATAGTGTCACACCTCGAGCCTACACCCTGGATGTGGCCGGCACTTGAGAACTATTACTGTCCCCGAACGAACCCTTGGCATGTCTCAATACTCAGCGGGAGACTTACTCAAAAATAAAAGAGCTTTAAAAGTAAAGTTTTAACTCAATGTCTCAAAATAGATACTCAGAATATTTTATGTACCAAAGCAACTCAAGTCTTTAGATATTAAACAGAAAAGGGTCAAAAATACCCTTGAACTATAGGAAAAGGTCTAAAAATACCCCTCATCCATCTATTTTGCCAAAAATACCCCTCCATTCACCTTTATGGCTCACATATACCATTGAAACTAACAATTCTTTCTTTATTTTATTTTTTTTCCAAATGTTTATTATGTGTTATTTTTCTATTGGGTAGAATAAAAAAAAACCTCATCCTCACCAAATGACATGGAAAATCAATTGAACTAAATTTAATTTACAAATTAGAAAATAAAAAAGGGCTAAGAACTTGAAATGGAGAAGAGATAAAAGTGAACTGAAAGATTCAACTTTTTTTCGACAACTAATTTTATCAAAAAATTATACATATTTGTGTCACATTTATATTTACTAGTGTTATGAATGTTAAAATATTTAAATGGTTGTTAAAACTATATTGCCAGAATAAATGCCGGATTATCTCCATTGCCGAAATAAATGGAGATAATCAGAGAAAATTTTATCACTTAACATTGTGCAGCTTGCAATATATATCACCACCAAAATACTCCATTGATTACCAACGACTAAAAGTATGGAATAAAAAACTACCATCATTCCCATCAGCTCATAAAACAACATCATCCACAAAGCTTCCCATCTATTCTCCTTTACCAAATATGCATTGTTATCACTTAAGCTTATGACCAAATTCACTTGTAGCCACACCAGAATCGGTATTTGGGTTCAATTAATTCTAGAGACAGAAAAATTTGGGATAAGGTTCAATAGAGAAACAAGATTAATGGGTCTATTTCCAATCTTCTTCATTTAGTCTGGCAATATATATATTTTCAGAAACCAACAAAAAAATTCAATATTAATAAGTTTAGTAAGTATAATTTTTTTATAAAATTTGGTTATCGGAAAGTTGGTATTTTGTTGGATCTTTACTTCACTTTATTTCTTTTCATTATCCAGATCTTAACCTTTTTTTTTATTTGCTAATATGTAATTTTTAGTTCATCTTGTTTGCCATATCATCAACTTTGGTGGGGGTGAGATTTTTTATTTACCCAATAAGAAATGACGCAAAATAAATAATTATAAAATATAAAATAAAGATGACTGTTAGTTTTAAGGGTAACAGTGAGCCAAAAATATGGATGGAGGGATATTTTTAACTCAATAGATGGATGAAGGGTAATTTTAGATCTTTTCGTATAGTTTGAGGATATTTTTGGCCATTTGCCGAACATTAAATACTAAAAATGAAAAAGACTCATGAACTGCTACTGTCTATCTATCTATGAAGCCTCTAATAATATGAGGGATGTCGGGACAAGACCCCCGATCATCCTAGCAAAAATAAAGTAAATGAAAATAAATAAACGATCCTCCGAAAGTAAGGAGGATCACCAAACAACTTTGGTACTGCAAATGGTATCAACGAATGAAACGATGTAGGCAAAATGACATCATTACATTGAATGTATGAGCATCTAAGGGGAATATTGAACATAACATAACAACTTGAACTTGTAATGAAGGAAACATACTCACCTCGACTCTACTCAACTCTACCTCAACTCATGGATACTCAACTCAAAGCAGTATAAGAACAACAATAAAGATGCAATTTATATAAACCATTTAAAATAGTAGATAAAAATTCAATGTTATAAAAAATATAATAATAACTCAGTTTGTATGTAAAAATACAAAATAACTCTGTTTGGGAGATTCTCAGCCGACAACCATCACTATGAGCTATGTGACGATACAACGTCTCGCCCACGCTGCCAGAACTCTCCTATACCTTGTCGGGGTATAGAACTCCTCAACTAACTGGATCCACTAAGGTATGCTTAAAAAGCAATAAGGAATCATCTAAAAAGTATGACCATTTCTACTTATGTTGGATACATGGTTTATGAGGACTTTGAGTTATTTGAACTCGTCCCCATATTGGTGCTCAATACTATTCAAAAAATATAACTTAGCTCATATGTTTAAAAACGTTTCCTCATCCTCAACTTTGAGATTATTACTCAAAAGATTTCTCTTAAAAGAGATAGTACTCAAAACTCCTTATGAACTCCTTTGGAAATTGGGGTTTCCCCTCATTTTAAATATAAAAAACATTTACTCTTGGGAATACTTAGTTCCCATATATTCATTTTAAAAAATGAAACTCAACGCTTCTCATCTTCAAACTCAAATAATCAAGTCTTAAAATAAGTTTTAAAAGATTGTGAAAGACTTCTTAAAATGACTTGAAGAACTCTCAAGACTTTACTCTTAACTCTTTACTTGAATTTGAATTATGAATTATGAATTCAAGGATTATGATTCATGTTATGAATAATCTCTTGATGTTTAGATGTAGTCTAGAGTGTGGATATCAAGTAGAAAACATAGGTGCGTTTTGAGAGAACTCACATTGTACCCCCCCTGTACAATTGAACGATGTCCCTCAAACTCTTATGAATTCTTAGACCCAACATAATTACAATAAAATCCACTCCAAATTATCCAAGAACAATACTCAAACACAAGATCCTAATCGCCAGAACTCAACGAAATATTAAAATTCAAGAATGAATAACAACGTTTCAAGAACTCATCAAGAACATAAATCTTTCAATCTTTATGGAAGAATTTGAATATGTAAATCATGATTGGCGAGTGGGTGAACGAACCCAACACTATGAAAGCTTACATACCTTGATTTGGCGAAACAAATCCTCGATTCGCATGAGATCTTATTCGTTCTTCCTTTTCTCCTCTTTTTCTCTTCTTGAACTCCTCTCAAAACCCTAAGCGTAAATTAGGATTGTAAAACTGACCCAAATTATATTTGACCCCAAAATATTACTAAAAAATCATTTTAATCTGATGGGGTAAGGAAAAGACCAAAATTCCCCTTATTAATTTGGGTAACTTTCATTAACTGGACATGCTAACTTCAAACGGGCATGTCTCCCTCATCCAAACTTGAAATTTAGCGAAATTAGTGGCGTTTGAAAGAGGATTCCAAGACCTTTCATTTGATATCTTATGGGCCACCTAACTCATCTTGTACTGATAGTTATGATCGTTTGAAGTTGACCCAAAACTCCAAACTGAAGCATAACTTACAAAATTCTCAATTTAGCGCTTTCTAAATTTAGCTCTTCCTAAGGCGGGATGTTACACACGGGGTCCTATTAGATGCTAAAATATTGTTGTTTTGAAAACCCTTAAGAGAATTCTCAATTGAGCACAATTTAATCTCCAATTTCAACCTGTTTGAAGACTCTTTATTTATATTGATGTAATGTATGTTCCTATATTAAATGTATGAATTACTATCTATTTTATATCTTTTGAGATTTATCTATCAATTTGTAACTTGTTTTTTAAAATTTTCATGAGTTGAAATTCATATTGTGGTTATAAAACTTAAATAACGATAAATTAAAATTATTAAAATTAAGCGGATCAAATTGGGCGGATCAAGACCCAACCCATTTTTAAGCCCATTTGAGCCTAATCCAGTTGAACCCAAAATAAACTTGGACAGGTCTAGACCCAACCCAATATCTATTTCAACCCATTTTAATATCTTCAATTTCAATCCAACCCACTAATTTGACAGCCTAAAAATAATAAATAAACTTCCCCAAATGCAACCACAGTCAACTCTTTGATTCTTTACTTGGTAACTAGCCTCTTGTTAGATATCATTCGGTCAATTAATAGCAGGTATGCCATATTTCTCTTGATTATGTATCTAATTATCTTGATTATGTAGTGTCTTCTTTTATGATTCAACCTTTTGTTGTTTGATACTTTATTCTTTTCCTAAAGTATTTGTTTCACTAATTTGTAGAAACTTTGTACTTTATGTACCCTCACCCATACACTGATTTGTGACAAATTACTTAACATCATTAGAAACACTTTCCCAATCTTCTATTTCCCTTTTAGATTTGAGAATCCTGCAGCCATGACAATAGTTAGTGGTAAGCCGTGACATTTCTCTGCAATTTGCTTCCTAATAGTGTCAAACTCATATGGTAATGCTTCATTGACAAATGTTGCAGTTTTAAAAATGTTCCAACTGCTATCTTGATCCATGAAGTCCATATGCAAAGAAAGATTCTCTATATCAGCATAGCAAGCCACTTAATTGTTACAGGTTGTCACTAGTATTTGACTCCTAATGTCCTGACTTCGAAAGTACCTCTTGCCCTATAAACTTTTCTATAGAAAGCTCAACAAGATTTCCTTTACATTGTGCTTTTGATATACAGTAGCCCAGGCACGAACATCATAATGAGAATGAATTGATACATCATTGTAAACTTCTTTCGCTACGATTTTTTTACCTATGACTCCCATCCCGACAATCGAGATAAATTTGGGTTCACCAGAGCAGCTTCTACACAGACTTGCATGAGCCATATCTACTGTATGACTATCTTTTTGTAAATCCCTATATAGCAGTAAACTTTGGTGTTAGTCCAGAAACTCTCTCAAAACCCTTCTCAGACTCTACTCCAGTTGGTGACCTAGTTATATCTAAACGGGAATACAGAAATATCTCTTTAACAGTCTCTCAAAAATTCACCTCAGTAGACCTTGTAGAGTTAGAAATGGTAGATTTTGATATCATTCTAGGCATGGATTGGTTATATTCCTATTATGCCTCAGTCGATTGTAGAACTAGAATCTTTTGATTTCAATTTCCAAATGAGCAGGTCTTAGAGTGGAAGGGTAGTAGTTCAGTGCCTATAGGTAGATTTATCTCTTACATTAAGGCCAGGAAGATGATTTCCAAAGGGTATATCTATCATCTTGTTTGAGTTAAGGATTCAAACTCCGTAACCCCAACTTTGAGTCAGTCCTGGTAGTAAATGATTTTCCAGAAGATTTTCCCAAAGTTTGTAACACCCCGGAGGGCACCACGACTTGTGGTGAGGACCACGACTCGTGGGACCAAAAGCCAAAAGAGAGATTTGGAGACAAGAAAAAAGTTGGTTGAGACACGGGATGATAGGGCGGGCGGCTGACTTTCGGTACTTTCTGACGTGGTCGTGAGGAAGACCATTGTAAGCTAGGGGCAATTTGGGTCTTTCTGAAATTAATTAGATTAAAGCTAAGTCATGTTGTCTAAGCCTAGGACCCCTATATAAGTCATTTTAACCCCAAAACTCATATATTCAAGTCATTATTTCCAAAACCCAAAAGAAAATCAAAGATCGTCCTCGCTAAAATATTTCTCTCTCTAGAAACTTGAAAAAGAAGAAAAGATTCAAGTTAGGATCAATGTCAAGCCTTAATTCCTCCATTGAAGTTAAGCTTTGGGATATGAGGTATGATAGTTTTCATCCATGGAGTTCCCAAATTCCTCAATTTCAAAGATTAGAATTCCCCAATTGAGTTAGGGTTTTCTTCAATTGTCATGGGTTCTCTAAATTGTTGATTTAAATGATTGAATTATGATCTCTTATGCATGAATTGATGAATGATAATGATTTTATGATGATTACCCTGATGAACCCATGTAATCCCCCATGTTTTCAAGTTATGAATCATATTGTGTGGGATTTAGATCTTCAAGGAAGAGTTTTATGAAATTACGCATGTATTGCAAGATTTACATGTATTTATGATGAAATTGATATCTAACCAATGTTATGTAAGCGTTGATGATTGAAATTAGGTTTCGACCTCAAGAGGTAAATTATGGACTTATGCATTGTTTTTATGAAATCTATGCAAATGTTTTAAGGGTGCTTTGAGAGTAAAGTACCAAAAATAATGTTGTATGGTGAAAGGATATTCTCACTAAAACACATACTAGCTTGATGTGAAAGGTTTTCTCACAAAGAAAGAATTCTTAGTTTGAAAGGCTTTATCACCTAATTGAATTAAAGATTAAAAGCTATTATGAAAAGATCATTGATGGTGAAAGGTTTTTTCACGCATGGTCTAATGAGCTATCCTAATGAAACTAACTTGAATTTGTTTTCCAAGGCACCTTTTAATTAGTAATGAAGTCAAGTAAGAAATGACTCTTCTATGGGAATTTATGCTTAGCACCGAGTGGATATTGAATATGAGATGGAAGCTCTCACGTAGTAAAGTCCGGGTTTCCAAAGTAATCTTATGAGATTGAAGCCTTCATGTAGTAGAGTCCGGGTTTCTAGTAGCAATCTCCTTATCCCATAACTATGTGCCCACATAGGTTGATTAGCTAGTGGATCCACTTAAGCTAAAAGTTGAGGTTCTACCTTCAGCAAGTAGAATCACCCTTTTGGTGTGGGAGACACCGGGGGATCATTTTATAGCTCACATGGTCTCATGTCTGATAAGGCTATATCCCCACAAGTAATAATGAACTAAGGTTACTCAAGGAGTATCACATATGAGTTTCAAAGATTTTAAAGAAGAAGTTAGCTTGCATTGACCATGATTTATGTCTTATGTTTTATAACTCTTTCATATGATATTTTAGCTTGCTAGCTCAAATGCATGTCATGAAATGAAATGTCCCTTTTAGCATGATTTCAAATGTTTTATGCATGGCTATCATACTTGGTACATTATTTTGTACTAACGCATACTCTTGCATACATTTTCCCTAAATTTAGGGTTCGACTTACAGGTTTTCGAGTCTTGTGGCTAGTAGTTGAGTTTGTGATTTCCTGAGCTTTGGTCAGTTCTCATGCTTCGAGGACGTAATTGGTTTTTTAGTTTCCTTCACGTATTTCTCTTTTGGACATGATGTATGATCTAGGCCCAATTTCATTCATTTTATTGTATTAGATGGCTATGATGGGATAAGAGATTAGAATTTCACTTTTCATCTGATAAAACGTTTTGGACTTGGACTTTTGTTTTACTCTTATTGTTGTATTTCGTATGTTATGAGGACTAAGTAGCTTGCATGGAGTCCTTCGGGGTTCTATACGCCATGTTACATCTAGGGGGTACCCCTGGGTCGTGACAAACTTGCTAATCAGAACACAAGGCTTAGAATGGTCCTAGGATGTTTCATAAGCCATGTCTAGTAGAGTCTTGTTCATAAGTGTGAAGTGCGCCACATTTATGAATGAGAGGCTACAAGATGATTAGGAAATGCCACTTGTTTCATTACTCTAAAGTCGTGCGATAGAGTTTAACTCTATAGGGTCCCTCTCCTAATCCCTATCCTATGTTCATCTAGATATGGCTACTCAAAGAGCTTTATCTAGGGGGAATAAGGAAGACAATGTGGATCAAGACGCTTTTTGTCAAGCTCCTTAAGCTTCGGTTGACCCGTCGGCTGAGAATGTGACTAATGCGGAGTCTAGGGTGGCTTTTCAAGTAGGGGCTCAAGCCATGACGGCCCAAGCCAAAAGAGAGATAGTAGTCCCCGTGAACCCAAATGTGGGTATGGCGGGTTCTAGAGTAAGGGATTTCACAAGGACAAACCCTCCAAAATTTTATGGTCCTAAGGTTGAGGAAAATCCTCAAGAGTTTATAAATGAGATTTATAAGATTTTGTTCATTATAGGAGTGACTCTGGTGGAGAAGGAAGAATTAGCCGCTTATCAACTTAAGGGGGTTGCTCAAATTTGGTTCAACCAATGTAAAGAAGCAAGGCCGGTAGAAGCGGGTCCCATAGAGTGGAAGAGGTTCAAAAAATATTTTCTTGATTGGTTCTTCCCTCTAGAGATGAGAGAGGCTATGGCACTTGTGTTTATTAATCTTTGACAGGGAAAAATGAGTGTTAAGGATTATTTTTTGAGGTTCACTCGGTTGTCGAAATATGCTCCTTCTATAATGGTCGGCCCTAGGTCGAGAATGAGGAAGTTTGTGTTGGGTGTATCCCATTTAGTAGTGAAATAATGTCGTACGACTATGTTTGTTCATGCCATGGATATTTATCGCCTTATGGTCCATGCCCAACAATTTGAAAAAGAGAAACTTAAAGGGAGACCTAGGGAGGAAAAAAGGTCTAGAATTGATGATGGTAATTCATCTTATGTCCGATGGACATGGTCGTCTTAGGGATCGACAAAGGTTTTCCGGACAAGGTTCCTCCAATGCTACTAGGTATAATTAAGAAAGGGTGTCTAACCCTAAACTACAAGGAATTAGTAGTGGATCCCTATTGCCTACTTGTGCCAGATGTGGAAAGAGACATGAGGATAAATGCTTAGCCAGCATAGATGGTTGTTATGGATGAGGTAAAAGTGGTCACAAAATGAGGGATTGCTCAATGCTTACGGCTAAAGGAAGAGAGGGCAAGTAAGCTGTTCCTAGTGGTTTGAGTTCCAATGCTCCTAAATTCAACCAAGAGAGGGTGTCTAATCTTAAAACCCAAGGAGATTATAGTGAGGTTTTATTGCCAGATTTTGGTAAATGTGGAAGAAAGCATGCGGGAGAATGTCTTGCGGGTTCCAAAGCTTGTTTTGGTTGTGGTAAGATGGATCACAAGATAAGGCATTGTCCTTCAGCTACTAGGAATGAGGGAGATAGTCATCAAAGTGCTCAACCCTATCCTTTATCCGGTCCAAGTGGTTCGGGTACTAGTGCTCCCAAGCAAGATAGGTTCTATGCTCTCTAGACTAGAGGTGAATAAGAGTGTGCTCCTGATGTGACTATTGGTATGCTGAAAGCCTTTCTATTAGATGCTATGCTTTACTAGATCCTGGTACTATCTTATCTTTTGTTAATGCCATATGTGGCTATGAAATTAGATGTGCTTGTTGGTGCGTTATTAGATCCCTTTTCTATCTCTACCCTTGTTGGTGTTCTTGTGATAGTTGAGATGGTTAATAGAAAATATCCCATTTCTTTATCTCATAGAGTTACTCTAGTGATTTGGTAGAGCTTGAGATGTTAGATGTTGATGTTATTCTAGGTATGGATAGGTTGCACTCTTGTTATGCATCTATTGATTGTAGAACCCGTGTAGTCAAATTTTTAGTTCCCGAATGAGCCTATCCGAGAGTAGAAGGATGAAAATCTATATCAAAGGTTTGGGTTATTTCTTCTCTTAAGGCTAAGAAGATGACTTTTTAAGGGTTGCATGTATCACCTAGAAAGGGTGAGGGAAATAGATTCTAGTGTTGACCAACTACAAGGAGATAGTTACCTTTCTAAGATTGACCTTAGGTCGGGTTAGAACCAAATGAGTGTGAAAGGTGATGATATTATGAAAACAGATTTTAGAACCCAATATGGTCATTATAAGTTTTAGTGATGTCGTTTGGTTTGACTAATGTTCCGACATCATTTATGGATTAGATGAATAGGTTGTGTAGACAATACCTTAATATGCTCAGTATTACACCCTGCCAAGGGTAGATTTATGGTTTAAGATCGTCTTTTTGTGAAGGATGTGAAAGTTAAGAAAGGACTTGATCCGACCTTAGTAAAATTGAAAAAAAAAGAGGTACTTGGAAAATCTGTTAAGGCTTCCTCCCAATGGGGAGATGGTGTACTTAGATATGCTAAGGGATTGTGTGATTGATTTTAACCCTTGCCATTTATTGAGTTTGCTTATAATAATAGCTATTACTCGAGTGTTAATGTGGCTCAATTAGAGGCCTTATATGGTAGGAGGTGTAGATCACCCATAGGTTGGTTTGAGGTGGGTGAAGTTGCTCTAATAGATCCTAAATTGGTACAAGAAGCCATGGAGAAAGTTCGGTTTATAAGTAAAACCCATAGGTTGGTTTGAGGTCGTATGCCGATGTGAGAAAAAGGGATCTAGAGTTTGTGTTAACAATTGGGTTTACTTGAAAATCTCACCCATGAAGGGTGTAATGAGGTTTGGTAAGAAGGGGAAGCCTAGTCCCTTGTATGTAGGCCCATAAGAAATTTTGAGACGTGTTGGTAAGGTTGCTTATGAGTTGGATTTTCCATGTGAGTTGGCATCGATGCATCCGGTTTTCCATGTCTCTATGCTTAAGAAGTGTGTTGGAGATTCGACGTCCATAGTGCACCTAGAAGGGTTGGGGGCGGATGAAAGTCTTTCTTATGTGGAAGTTCCGGTTGAGATTTTAGACCGGCAAGTCAAGAAATAGAGAAACAAGGAAATAGCTTATGTGAAAGTATTGTGGAAGAATCATTTAGTTGAGGGTGCTACTTGGGAGTCCTAGGCCGATATGATGTCCCAATATCCTCATCTTTTTCCTTCTACTCCTATTCTAGCTTGAGGTAATGAGTTCCTCTTGAGTTGTCCTTGTTTTGGGAGTCTTGTGTTTTTAGGTGTTTCCATGATATCCTTATGTGATCCATGTTAATGAAAACTTGTGTTCTGAAAGAAAACCCATTTATATGATTGATTTTCCTCATGTTGTTGTGCATTGAGTATGAGTTGCCTATATACTTCATGAGATGAATTGATGAACATGCTTCAGATATACTTTTTGAGAATGAATTGCATATATGCTCCATGAGTTGTGTTGAGCATGCTTTTAGCTTGGATAAGGTAATTCTTCCTTGAACATGAGAAATATTGAAATTTAATGCATAATGGGTTGTTAGATGTAGTTCCTACTTCCTTGTATTGCATTGAGTATGTTTAGCTTGGAGATGAAGTTCCTCCTTGGTTGTGTGCATTTAGAAGAGTTGCATGCATGTTGGGCTGCTATTATTGAATCTTTACTTCTTTAAGGTGTCTAGAAATGTCATTCGAGGACGAATGTTCCAAAGAGGGAGATAATGTAACACCCCGGAATTTAGTAGACTAAACTAGGGCAAAGTGTGAGGGAAAGAACAAAGGAAAAGGTCTAGGGTAGCCCACTCTTCCATAGACACTGTCCACCTTCCCACAACCACCACCACGGCTCATAGTGTGGCTCGTGGTGGACTAGGCAGTGGCTAGGTGAAATCTGCAAAAAACAATCCCCTCCACATGAGCAAGTTGATGGGTCATGAAGGCTATCACTGATCGTGGGAAGGCTCGTGGTGGTGACTTAGTTGTAGGGGGATAAAGAGGTGGCACCCTAGCTACTGGTCCAAGGAAGACGGAGGGCACCACGGCTGGTGGTGACGACCACGGCTCGTGGGACCACACGTGGTCATGAGGCAGACCACTGTAAGCTAGGGTAAATTTGGGTCTTTCCGAAATTAATTAGATTAAAGCTAAGCCGTTTTGTCGATGCCTAGGACCCCTATATAAGTCATTTTAACCCCAAAACTCACCCATTCAAATCATTATTTCCAAAACCCTGAAGAAAATCAAAGATCTTCCTCTCCAAAATATCTCTCTCTAGAAACTTGAAGAAGAAGAAGAAAGGATTCAAGCTAGGATCAAGGTCAAGCCTCAATTCCTTCATTGAAGTTAAGCTTTGGGCTTTGAGGTATGATGGATTTCATCCATGGATTCCTTCCATCCATGGAGTTCCCAAATTCCTCATTGAGTTAGGATTTTCTTCAATTATCATGGGTTCTCTAAATTGTTAATTTAAATTATCGAATTATGATGTCTTATGCATGCATTTATTAATTACAATGATTTTATTATGACTACCCCCATGAACCCATGTAATCCCCATGTTTTCAAGTTATGAATCATATGATGTGAGATTTTGATCTTCAAGAAAGAATTTTATGAAATTTAGCATGTATTGCAAGCTTTACATGTATTTATAATCAAATCCATATCTAACCCATGTTTCCTAATAGTTGATGATTGAAATTGGGTTTTCACCTCAAGAGATAAATTATGGACTTATGCATTGTTTTATGAAATCTATGACAATGTTTTAAGGGTGCTTTGAGAGTAAAGTACCAAAGATGATGGATGGTGAAATGTTTTCTCACGCATGGTCTAAGGAGCTACCCTAATGAAACTAACTTGTATTGGTTGTCCAAGGGAACCTTTTTATGAGTAATAAAGTGACGTAAGAAATGACTATTTCGTGGGAATCTATGCTTAGCACTGAGTGGGTATTAAATATGAGATGTGAGCTCTCACATAGTGAAGTTCGGGTTTCCAAAGTAATCTCATGAGATGTAAGCCTTCACATAGTAGAGTCCGAGTTTCTATTAAAAATCTTCTTATCCCATAAGTATGTGCCCACATAGGTTGATTAGCTAGTGGATCCACTTAAGCTAAAAGTTGAGGTTCTACCTTCGGTAAGTACAACCACTGTTTCAGTGTGGGAGACACCGGGGGATCATGTTATAGCTCACATGGTTTCAGGTCGATTAAGGCTATTTCCCCACAAGTAATAATGAACTAATGTTACTAAAATAATATCACATATGAGTTTCAAAGATTTTAAAGAAGAAGTTAGCTTGCATTGACCATGATTTATGACTTATGTTTTATAACTCTTTTATATGATATTTTAGCTTGCTCAAATGCATGTCATGAAATGAAATGTCCCTTTTAGCATGATTTTAAATGTTTTATGCATGGCTATCAAACTTGGTACATTGTTTTTGTAACACCCTGGAAATCTAATGACCTAAGCTAGAGCCTAACATGTAGTCTAGTAGCCTAATGAAGTTAAAATGTAAGGTTAGAGTCCTAAAATAATTTCCCTAACTTAAAGTTAAGGCTTGACCCCCTAGGACCCCAACAAGGGTCATTTAGGAGGACCCAAGGGAAGGTCCAAAATATATTAAAAAACCATCTTCAACCACGATTGGGCACCCACGAGTCGTGGGTGGAACCACGCTCCATGGTTAGGAGGCGTGGTTTGAAACTTAGTCTCCCCAAGCTGTCCCTCCAAATCACCCTTTCTGATCCAAACCACACCAATGCAGGACGGACCGTGGTCCCATCCACGATCCATGGATAGGGTCCGTGGAACACCATCTGTAAAAGTTGGTTTGGGTTTGGCCAAGGGAAGGGTGTTTTCGTAAATTATAATTTAATTAATTAAGGGTAGGGTCGGTTATTATTAGTTATTTTGGATATATTAAAGTAATTTTAACTATTAAATAAACCATTTTAACTCTCATAACTCACAAACTCAAAACTCAACCCTACTCTCTTCTCCAAGATGTTTCTCTCTCTAGACTACATTGAATAACATCAACAAGGTCAAGCTAGGGCTTCAAGATTCATCCTTTTTACTTCAATTTCATGAGGAAAACATCAATAAATGTATGGGAGACTTGATTCATGAAACACTTTTCTCCATGAAGCCCTTCAACTCTTAATTTCTAAACTTGTAAATTAGTCAAAAACTAGGGTTTTCATTCTAACCATGGGTTCTTCCTAAAAACAATCTCATTATGTTAATTGTCTTATATTATGGATGATTTGATGTATAATGGTGATTTTTATTGTAAAAATTCCCCAAGAACCCATGTACTCTCCCGTGACCCCAATATCATGAATTATGATGGATGTATTGATGCAAGATGATTACTATGAATTGTATCTATGTTAATATAGTTATTGAACCTTGTTTTATTCATGACTATTATAGTATCTTTAGGTGTAATTGTGAGACAAGATTCATAACCCTTGAAATGGGGTAAATTGCTAGGGTTTGTACATGTTGATGAAAGTTGTGTATGAACTTATGATTCACTTCGAAAGTGAAGATCCTATGACTATTGTGTAAATTAAGTTATTGTTGAAAGGCCATTCTTCCCTTACCCCTACACTTGATTATGTATGAATTGTCTAGGATGATGATAATGTTGTTGTGTTGATTGAAAGTCTATTCTAATGAAAACACTATAAACAATAATGTGAAAGGCTTACTCACATGTTAATGATGATTCTAAGGTTTAAAGTTAGTTCTCACTTTATTGAATCTATGAGTTATTTTATGAGTTGTATTGAATGAAGGGTAGAGCACTCTTTCGCACATGTAAATACAATTCCAGACTAATTATGTATAATTAGGAAATAATGCTTAGCACCGAGTGGATATGGTCAATGAGGTAGATGCCTTTCTGTCAATACAATAGGTTGGGTCATCTAACCTATTCTCATGAGATGGAAACTCCTCCGCCAATAAAATAGGTCGGGTTTCTAGAAGCAATCTCCATATCCCATAACTATGTTCCCACATAGGTCTTTATCTAGTGGATCCACTTTATTAGCTATACATTTAGTTCTACCTTAGGCAAGTAGGACACCTTCTTTCGGTGTGGGGTTATACGACACCGAATTCCATGTAGCTCACATGGTCTATGTCGGTTATTGTTACTTTTCCCTATATGATAAGATAATGAATAAGACATAAACTAAACTATGACTTCTTGTTAAGTTTACTTAGTAGGAGTGGGGGTATGGGACTTCACTTTTACATTGCACAAGTTGACTTAGTAGGATGTTATGGGATGGTTTCTTTATGGTATGATGAGACATGAATGTATGCATGTATGTTGAACGGATAGTTGCTATGAATGACTTTCCTTATGTTCAAGTAATATACATGACTATTTCTTTACTTATGACTATTGATTATGATGAGGTCTAAAGATGATACGTATGACTAAGGTAGCTTCAAAGGAGTACTAGTGTGGTTGGTATTATCCGATGCCAACCATACATTGCACAAATGTTCTTTAGGGGTTGCTAAGGTAATGATTTCACTATGCTATGAGTATTGATGTGATTATGGCTTGTCTTCTACATTGAAAGTGAAGGTGGATTTTGAAACTTGACAAATGCATACTTTTTATCAAAAATGTCATTTTTATCATATTTCAAGGATTTTATGCATTCTTCCATACTTAGTACATATTATGTGCTAACCCGTACTTCTTCTACATTTTGATAAGTGTAGGTTCCGGCTAGGTGACATACACTCTCCTTTCTTGAAGAAGACTTGGATTGCTTATCTTCAAGTAGTGGTGAGTCCTCAAGTTCGAGGACGGATTACTAATTTCTTAGTTCCTAATGTACTTCTTATATTGAAACTTTATTGATGTAAAGGGCTAAGTCCCAAACTTTGTATTGCTATGTTTTAGATGGTAAATGAGACAAAGTCTAGATTTTTATGATTTTTGGTTATGAAAATGAAGTTTGACTTCAATTGTAAAAGTTTTAAATTTTTCTCATTAGTCTTATGACTTTATGTGTATGATTATGCTAAGGGCTGGTATGATACCCCTTCGGGGTCAAATACGCCGTGTTACGTCTAGGGGCTAATCCCGGTCGTGACAGTTTTGTACTAACGCATACTCTTGCCTACATTTTTCCCAAAAGTAGGGTCCGACAGACAGGTTTCCAAGTTTCGTAGCTAGTAGTTCAGTTCATGATTTCCCGAGCTTTGGTGAGTTCTCATGCTTCGATGATGGAGTTGTTGTTTTATTTTCTTTCACGTATTTCTCTTTTTGACATAATGTATGGGCTAGGCCCAATTTCACTTAATTGTATCAGATGGCTATGATGAGACAAGAGCTTAGACTTCCGCTTTTCATTTTATAAAATATTTCGGACTTGGACTATTGTTTTACTTTTATTGTTTTATTTTGTATGTTATGAGGTCTATTGATTTGTATGGAGTCCTTCGGGGTTCTATACGCCATGTTATATCTAGGGGGTACCCCTGGGTCGTGATGAAATTCCTTTCGAATGGGAAATCAGCTTCGGAATAGATCTTCTTCCAGATACCCAGACCATTTCGATTCCTCCTTACAGAATTGCTCCAGACGAGCTTAAGGAATAGAAAGAGTTATTGAAAGACCTTCCAGATAAGGGCTTAAGTAGACTCAGCATCTCTCCATGGGGTGCTCCAGTGTTGTTTGTGCCAAAGAAAGACGACTTTCTTAGAATGTGCATTGACTATCGTCAGTTCAACAAAGTCACAATCAAGAATAAGTATCCCATTGATGAGTTGGGAATTTCAACTCATTTAGGGCTTAATATTCATAGTTTTAGTGTCCTTGATGCCTATTTTATGCTCTAAATTAGTGTTAAAGTGCTTATTTGCAGCTATGAAGGCAAAAAAGTAAGGCAAGGACATTGACCGGCAAAAATCATCAGAAAATTTGAAAGATTTGAAGAAAAGCAATGCTGACGATTGCCAAGACCACTCGGTGACTCGCCGAGTGGCCTTTCAGCTCACCTAAAGTTACAGCGTGCCAGCCTTGGGAAAAATCCAACTCGGCAATAGAAATGGCAAGTCGGCGAACCGCCGATCGGATCAGCGTGGAGATCCTAATTGCCTAAAGTTACAGAAGAGGAATGGTGAAGAGTCATGTCAAGAAGGTGATGGAAAGGGACACTTGGCGCATTGCCGACCTGGACTAATTTTGCCGATTGGTCCTGAAACTGAAAATCTGATAGAGTATAAATGCGAATTTTAAAAGATGAAAAGAGAGTTCCAAAATTTTGAGCGATATTTTTGAGTGTTTGAGAGTTCCTACATTGGGTATTTTATCCCTAACACTATTCTCTGAGTTTTGAATAGAATTTTAGGTTGGGTTTTGATTTTAAGGTGATTTCAAGCATTGTGAAGAGTTGCAATTTTTTACCCAGCTGATGGAGAGCATAGTTGGTAACATTTTCTTGCTTTTTATAAAGTGTGGCTAAAACCCCCATTCTTTGGGAGTGTGATTATGTGATTAAAATTTCTAATTAGCTTATGGGTGTTAGTATTTACTGATTTCAATGTTTATTTGAAGTGGGTTCGATTGATAGTTGTGTTTTAATTCATGAATTGTAGTTGCAAATATAGTTCTAGTTTAGCATTCTAGGCTTGCTTGAGAAAGAGGTTTTAAAATTAAAACTATAAATTGATGATTGTAGTGATTGTGTTATTGTTGATTCTGCTTGAGAAGGTGAATCTAAATTCGGTCCTACCAATCTAGCTTGAGAGAGTAGATTAATTGTGGTTTTGGGTTGTTCTTAATTATTATGCTTGTCGAGGATCGAGGGAATGATGAGTATGAGATTTTGACTCATTTAGGGCCTTGTTTTGATAGTTTAAGTGTCCTCAAATGCCTATTTTATGCTCTAAACTGATGTTAAAGTGTTGATTTGCAGCCTTAAAGGCTAGGGAGCAAGGCAAGGACACTACTGAACAAAAAGGAACAAACAAGTTGAAGAAGTGAAGAAAAGCGATCCTGGTGATCGTGAAGACCATTCGGCGAACCGTCGAGTGGCTCTTTAGCTCTCTCAAAGTTCCAGCGTGCCACCCCTGGAGAAGAACCAATTTAGAGACAGGAATGGGCATTTGGCGAATCGCCGACCAACTCCACGATAGCAACTTGGATCGCCTAAAGTTACAGGACCTAGAAGGCTAATGACAAACACAAAGTCGCGATGAAAGAGAGCAAATGGCGTACTGCCAAACCACTCGGCGAGGCGCGACTTATTCCTCCAAATGGACTTTCAGGCCAAAAAGTGGGCAACTATAAATTGGAATTTAAAAGGAAGATTGAGGAGTTCTGATCCCCAAGTTTGAGAGTTAGTGTTTTCTTTGAGTTTTTCAGTTCCTATTATAGAGTTTGAGGATTTCTAAGCTTAATTTTAAGGATTTGCAAGTTGGTTTTTGAACTGAATCATTAGGGAGCATTGTAAAGGATTAGAGACTCCTACCCAACTAATGATCTAGTTGGCAATTGTTTTTACCTTTTTATGATGCTTAGCTTAAACCCCAACTCTTGGGGTACGATCATGTGATAATGGGCTGAATTAGCTTATGGGTATTGTTATTTAATGATTTTAATGCTTAATTGAAGTGGGTTTAATCATTAGCTGTGTATGAATTTATGCATTGTAGTTGCAAATGCAGTTCTCGTATAAAGTTCTGGGCTTCATTGAGCGAGAAGTTTTAGAACCAAAGCTTTTGATTAATTATTGTAGTTATTGGGTTGATATGGGTTTAGCTCGAAAGAGTAACTCCTAAATTTGATTCTACCCATCTAGCTGGAGAGAGTGGATGAATTAAGGTTTTGGACTGTTTACATTGTTAAGCTTGTTGATGTTCGAGAGAAAACTATTACTCCCTTAGTCTATCCTACCCACCGAGATTTACCAATTATTTAGTAATTTCAATTACCCATACAACAAAATTAACCCATAATCAAGCATATCCCAAGAATTCCTCTCTGTATTGTTATTTACCTTGTTTTCGTTTGTGTTTTAGCTGATAATTGATAGTCCAAACCCCCCATCTGACATTCGTTGTCACTCCTTTAGAATTGTTTATATGTTTTTGATAATTTATATTTCTATAACCGATTAGACCACATTTGTACTTCATAACTAAATTCAAACAATTATACAACTCCTTGTGGGTTCGACCCAAACTCTTTGTTGAGTTTTATACTGGATAACAGCCGTATTTACACCTCTAATTGGAAGAGGTGTAATCTGACCGTTAATCAGGGAACTTGATTAAATTGTGGTAGTTGATCGAGAGATGGCTATTACATCTAAAGACTAGCCTACCCACTAAGTTTCAACGTTTTTTAGTAAATTATAATCACCCATATATCGAAATTTACATTTAATCGATCACATCCCTAAGGATCCCTCTCTACTTGATAACTCCCCTATTTTCGTAGTTATTAATTGCTCAATCTAATCCCCCATTTGATCCTAGTTGTCAACCTCTACAACTAAATTTAATTGTTTCGATAAAATCTATTCCTACAATCAACTAGAACACTCTTTTCACTTCGTATTTGAATTCTCTACCGTATCATTCTCTATGGGATCGACCCCAACTTTTTATTGAGTTTATACTAGATTGTGATCGCCTACACTTAGAATTGGATGAAGTGTAGTTAAGCGTTATCAAAAATGGCGCCGCTGCCAGGGAGTGGTGTTTAGAATTATTTTACTGAAGTTTAGGTGTGATCTAATCTTGTTTGTAGTTGAATCAACTTGGTTTGTTTTTGTGTTTTATTGGCTGCTTTTGAATAGGTGATGAGATGAGTATGAACGGGAGCAATGCTAGCCAACTTGGACACAATGATGGCATCGGTAACTTTCATGATGTCAATGAAGCTCAATTGGGTAGCGTGGGTGTTATTCGGTTGCATCCGATCGTGGGCAATGCGGTATTTCTTGTGACCAGCACTATGTTGCAGATGTTGCAAATGAAGGGTTTGTTTGGAGGTCTAGCTCACGAGGATCCCCATGACCACATCCAGAATTTTGTGGATGTGTGTGGTCCATTCTCTTTCAAGAACATCTCAGAGGAGTCAATCTGACTTCTGTCGTTCCCTTTTTCTCTAATGGGGAGGCAACAGAGTGGTTAGCCGACCTACTAAGGGACTCAATTACTTCTTGGGAAAATCTTATCGAGGTGTTCTATATACGATTTTTCCCTCATTCAAGGATGATGGCATTGAAAGATAATATTCAAGGCTTCAAACGATTTAATGGGGAACTAATTCACGAGACATGGTTTAGGTTTCAGAAGTTGCTACTCCAATGTTCAACTCATGGACACCCATACAATGTGTTGTTTTAATATTTTTATCGGAGTCTAGATTCAACCAACAAGGGTGTGGCTAACCAACTCGTTCAAAGAGGAATCATGCAGCACCCATTTGAAATAGCATCTATTCTTCTTAATGGGATGGTGAAGATTAATTGTGTTTGGTACACTAGGGAAGATCAAATGTCTCCTTTGAACTTTAGGATGACAAATGAACAAATAGAAAAGGACCAAGAGTGGAATGAAAACATGGCTAAAATAATGACCCAAGTGGATCTTTTGTCGAAACATGTCATGGGTAGTGGTTCTAAGGCTGTGAAAGAAGTTGGAGTTAGTGGAGTAAATCCCAATGATACGCACTTTGAAGCTTTGTACAATGAAAGAATACATTTTCTAGCAAATCAGGGAGGAGGTTTCCGCCAAAATTATCCAAGGCCTGGAAGGAACCAAGGTTGGAACAGAGAGCGTGATAAAAGTTGGAAAGACCGTGATAGGAAATGGCATGACTATGGTACAAACTGGACGGAGTGAGATGGTGACAAAGAGATATATGTCCCTTTCCATGAACGTCAAAAGCCAAAAGAGCAAACGGCTGACCCCGAAAATTTCCGCACTAAAGATATGCTTGCACACATTCTCAACAAAGTGGAAAGGTCAGATAAGGTGCTAAAAGAAATGAAAGATGACGTCTCATCACTGAACCATACAGTTACTTCTCACTCACTGTCCATTAAATAGCTGGAAACACAGATGGGTCAAATCTCTTCTCACTTAAACCCAAGGCAAATAGGGGGTCTCCCAAGTGATATCATGGTCAACCCAAATAATGAGCCTTGAAAGCGTATATTTTTAGTTCCACGACATTAAATAAGGCACTTTATGAGAGGCAACCCAAGTATTTAGATTTTATTATTGTTGTTTAAATAACGGGTGTTAGATGTGCAGGTCAAAAATTTGAAGTTTAGGGAAAAAGAGAATTTAGGCGAGCTGAGGTACTCGTTGGCGATTCACCAAACAGGTCGGCGAATCCGATCTGGACAACCATTTGGACCAGCTAAATCGCTGGAGGTTCTATAAAACTCAATAGGAAAAAGAGCTATTCGGTGCATCGCCAAATGGTCGGCGACATAGGTGGGTGTCGCTGACTATCGCGTGAACTCAAGGGTCATAACAGCCTGAACCATTTTTAAATTCAAAAACATCCCTCATTTCATATTTTCTGACCTTTGCACTTTAACAACCATATTTTCGATCTTTGTTCTTGTTTTTTTTGCATGAGGATCAATTGCTCGGAGGGGATTTCGTGCGATTTTGCTTGTCGATTTTCTAGCCTAGCCCACATTAATCTGATCTTAAGGTTGGTGATTCAAACCCCATTTTAAATTCTTGTAATTCCCAAATGCATTTTCATAACTTAGTGAATTATCTGCATGATCCTAATTGCGTGAATAATTTGTGTTAATTTGTGCCCTAGTCGTACTTTATTTATGGTTATTATGGCCTATAACTGTTGTATCCCATGTGTGAACGGTTAAAATTATGGGTTTGTGTTGATTAATTATTGGGTCTGGTGTGGGTGAAGTTTGAATAATCCCAATTACACTGATCAATTGATTTTTCCCAATGATATAGTGGGTGATGTCATTCTTAAGGGCAAAAGACGTCTATTGGTCAATTTTGCATAAATCGGGGGAAGTCTGAGTACCCCGAGGTCATTAGTGGTATGGGTTTGGGCTTAATTTCATAGAAAAGGTATTTAATTTAAGTATTGTGGGCTGTGGCTTAGAAATTGTAGGTTGGAGTAAAAATCTGGCATGAAGGACCTTTCGACGAGCTTAGTCGAGCTTGCCGAATGGTTTGGCGGTTCGCCCAATGACTCTTGGATCACCTTATTATTCTCCAATTTTGTTGAAATGATTCTGTAACATTCGGTGATATGCCTGAGTTCGCCGAATTCACTCGGCGACTCATCGAATTCACTTTGCAACTCGTCGAATGTCTGTTAGATCGCCCTTCTGCGCCTCAAATTTTTGAAATTTTTCTATAACTATCGACGAGCTACATTTAGTTCACCGAATGGTTTCAATGATTCACCGAAAGGCCCTGGATATTGCCGACCTATGCTGAATTCTGAGAAGTTTTGTTCTAGAACATTCGGCGAGCCCGACTTGGCTCGCTTAATGGGTCCGGCAACTCGGCGAGCTTTCCTGCATATTTTTCAGCTTTGATAATTTTTTGAACTGTTTCTAACATATTGGTTTATTCGATGTTGTTTTGCAGATATGGCTAGACCAAAGGTGCTAGTAATAAATCAACCACCACAAAAGCGTACACGAGGCATTGTGATCAACGAAGGTGTTGCACCCGCCCGTAATACACAGGCAAAGCTTCCCCCTGTTGGGGGAAAGTCAAAGGAAAGGGGCCTGTACATCCAAGTCCGGCTGAGGAGAGCCCTGACAGCATGGGTGTCTATGACACTCACCTTACCACCTTAGAGTCAGACGGTAAGGGTAACTCAGGGGTTAGATCACCAGTCTCAAAGTCTGAGACGGAGGACGATCAGACTTCACAGATGAGGAGAGCGGAGCTGCTCGTTAAGGCACTCCATGACCCTGCCAGGATCTCGGTGCCTCCTACGCCTTCTCCACCTCCAGCACAGGTCGTAGAGCAGGTACCTCTGGTGCCGCCAGTTCAGGCACTTCCTCCCCGGTTACTGAACATACGAAAGGCTGCGTGTTTGAGGACCATTCTTGAGGAGAAGATATTGTCTACATACTGAGTAGTAGAAAGATATCCGGAGGTGTGGAATACATACGCTTCTGAAAAATAGAGTTAGGGTTTTTGGAGAAAGAACACAAGAGGAGAAGAAAGGAGAAAAAAGACAAGATCATCGTTCGTAAGGATTTAGCTTGTGTATTTCATCAAGGGGTGATCCCTACGAGGTATGTGAGATCACATAGCGTTCCGTTAGTTTACCCATGCGCCACTCATGATTCAATTCAGCAAAGTTATATTGATCTGAAAGTAAATCCAATGAGTTCTTGATGAAATTCGTTTGAAATCTTGTGGGTTCTTGTTGTTGAATTTTTTTGAGATTTATTTATGTATTTAGGTGTGAATTCGAGTTAAATCTTACATATAGTAAGGGTTTAGTCGATTCTAAGTGTTTGGGGAAAGAACCAATTGAGTTTAGAGGCTTTAAAGTTGAAAAACGAGCAAGAAAAATCATCAAACACCTGTGGATTGGGGTGGGCCATCGCGCCTGCCAGCGCACCCCAAAGAGGGCCTTGAATTTAGACCCTTGGGGCACCACACCAGCCAACGCGCCCCAGGTCAAGCTCTGAGGTTTGCCCTCTGGCGCCCCGCGCCTCTCAGAGTACCAGGGACGCCATTTCTTCCCCAACTTTCCGTATTAGTTCCTTAGCAACGTACTAGGGACGTGTTTTTGCAAGACTGCGCAAGCAGGTAGGTGAGGTGGGTCCCCTAGATCGGTGGAATTTTATATATCATCTTCTTCGACTTTTCTTCATTTTTCTTTCATTTTCCTTAGTGAAGAACCAGAAAGCTCACAAAACCTACAAAACCCACTTCTAGGACAAGCCAACTTATTGATGTGACTCAAGTCCTTGACAAAAGTTGTTCTACGTGTTGAGCTCATCAACATGGTATAATTTGTTTTATCGATTTCCTAGCATATAGTACTTTGGTGTGTGGACAGCATGGGTTTGGGCATATTTTAAAGTTTTGAGGTGTATTACAAACTTATAATCAAGGTAAGACCCTTCTTTCATCGACTCTAGCTTTGAAAAGTCACAAATAGCAATTTGCGACGGAAATACATATCTTTTTTCGGATTTTCGTAGTATCTTCTATTCTTTTGTGTTGATTATGATCCTGCCTTGTTGTAGTAACAAGGGTGGTTGTGATTAAAGTTATTAGGACACGTGAATTCAGCGAAAAAGGTATATTAAGGTTATTCCCTACTTACGGCATGATTCCTTAAAGCTTAGAAGCAATGTATTTGGGTTGTTATCCTTGATATACTTGTAGCCATGATTGTTGATTGTTGGCTGCTCGAGTTGATATAATCTTCCCTTGTCGGGATTCTTATTCAGTTAGCAGCGACCCTATGTTGGACACGACTTAGAGGCTATTTGTATAGGTTTCTTATAACTAAATTGCTATCTTTTAGCGATTGATTTGTTTTTGTTGCCCTTGGGGCTATTGTGGTTAGCTACAGTAATGTGATATATGGCTAGAAGGTCTATGTTCTGCCTACAGGGCTATATGAATGCCTAAAAGGGCTATGAGTTGCCTATGGGGCTATATTGATGCCTAGAAGGGGTATGAGTTGCCTACAGGGCTATATTGACGCCTAACAAGGCTATGTGATTCCTACAGGGCTATGTTTTTGCCTAAGAGGGATATGAGTTGTCTATAAGCTATGTTGATGCCTAAGAGAGCTATGTGCTTCCTATGGGTTATATTAATGCCTAAGAGGGCTATGTGACTGCCTACGGGGCTAGGGGACTACCGATAGGGGTATATAGGCTAATTGGCACCTTCCGGGCTTATGGGGGCCTGAGTAGGTGGTCTTGTGTGCTGTTTGTACCTGCCGAGCTTATGGGGGCTTGGTTAGGTTGTTGTTTTATTATTTTTTACAAGTTTAGATTTAGGAGCAGGTTAGTACACTTATCTTATCTTTGATTTATTTATCAGATTATTCCAGTATATCAGGATACCTCATCATAGTCTATTGCCTTTCATACTCTATACATTATTTTGTAGAGACGCCCCATTGCCTTGGGGATGCTGCATTCATGCATGCAGGTCCTGACAGATGACCGAGTAGACCTCCTCAGTAGCAGGATTGACTTTTATCCGATTGGCTAGCCCCTTTCATCCGGAGCTGCCATAGTTGGAAGGTTTGTTACCTTTTGTTGTATATATCTTTATGTGTAGGTTGGGCCCTTATCCCGCTAATCTTTACTATTTTTAGAGGCTTGCAGACTAGTGTGTGGGGTGTATAGCTACGTTATGGCCATACCGACCTATGTTGTTGGTTTGCTGAAACTTGTGAGCTGTTTGATGTATTGTATTGATATATACCTGCTTTTAGTGTTGGTATAGATATCATGGTGTCCTCGACGGCCCAATTAGGACTTCTGTGCTAGTTGGCTATTTATTCATATGATCTCCTGGGAGTAGCTGTTTCTTTTATAGATCAGTTGACAGGGGCCTTGCCGGCCGAGGACTTAGTTTTAAGCCGAGATATACTTATTTGTTTTCTTGATTGCGTGTGGCTGCCATGCGCTAGTAGGAAATGGTTCAGCAGGGTCGGTTCGGGCCTGAGTTTTGGCATTAGGAGCCAGTTGCTCCCCTCGAGTTTGGGGCGTGACACCATACTTCAATTCAATGAAAGTTAAGAGTCAAACCTTGAAGTTAAGAAGAAGGTTAAGAGAAGTTTATAAAGTTTTCAAAAGTCTTTCACAAGCGTTTTAACTTTGTTTTATGACTTAAGTTTTAAGTTAACCAAAGAGTAAAGAGTTGAGTTCATTTCGTCAAAGAGTATATGGGAACTAAGTATTTCCAAGAGTTTAAAATATTTTCACATTTGAACAAGAAAGGGAAACACCGATTTCCAAAAGAGCTTTTAAGCTAAGGTTTTGAGCAATTATCTCAAACCGAAGAAAGAAGTTTTCTTTTAAAACATATGAGCTAAGTATTTTTTTGGGAGTAGTATTGAGCACCAATATGGGGATGCAAGTTCATAGTAACTCAAGTCTCCATAAACCATGTAGCCATCATGGGTAGTAAAGGATCATACTTTTTAGATGACTCCTTAAGTGCTTTTTAGAATAGACTAGGGGATCCACTTAGTTAAGGCATTCTATATGATGGCAAAGTATAGGACAGTTCTGGTAGTGTGGGCAATACGTTGTATCACTACTTAGGCTCATAGTGGTGGTTGTCGGTTAGAGAAACTCCCACAGAAACTATATTACTTTATTATATGAGTACAGTTGAGTTTGTTATTGCATTTCTTTAACGAACTGAGTTGCTTTCTACTATTTTTAAAATCTTTCTATTTATTGCATGTGTTTAATTGCTTTATATTTAGTTATGTTGTTCTGAAGTTGAGTAAAACCAAGGTAAGTGTTCCTTTCAGATTCTTTTCAAAACTATGTTATGTACAACATTCCAACTCTCATACTCGCACATTCAATGTACAAATGACAATTGACATGCATCGTCTTATGATGCAGACGTAGGTAACAGAATCAACATCCAGCACCTTGTTGATCCAGTTGAGCACTCAGAGTCAACTAGTGAGCATATTTGCTTTTTGGAGGACTCCTTTTATTTTGCTTTTAGTATTTCAGTTGTTAGGATGATCGGGGGTCTTGTCCCGACTTCCCTCTTTATTTTAGAGGCTTCATAGACAATTAGCAGTCCGTTGTCTTTACATTAATATTTCATATGTTAAGATTTGAGTTGCCATTTTGGCCAAGTTGAATGTTTGACCTTTGAACGGTCTAAGTATTTTATTAATCAGTTGAGTAGAGATGCATTGAATCCTTGTATTTATGCTTTTAAGTCTTCTGCTGAGTAAGTAAGTCAGGCCAAGGGTTCGCTTGGGGCCAGTAATGGTTCTTAAGTGCCAGTCCCGCCCAGGGTGTAGGCTCGGGAGGTGACAACAAATTAATTAGAACTTACCCTAGTCAAATCATTCACCAAAAACTTAGAAAAGTTAGAACGCAGAAGGAGAAAGAGTAAACCAGCCCTAGTTCCATACCGCAGCAAGGTTGTCATCAATTCCAGCCTGAAATCAAAAGATTTCTTCGTGGAATTCGTCACCAGGTATGTGGGATTTCACTAGTGGGTTCCTTTCGCCCATTAGGTCCCTAAAATTCAGTCAGCTTCTTGATTCCCTTAATATTATCTAGACCTAGGGTTTCTAGAATTTCAGCAGATCAGTATAAATTAGTTACTTTAATGTTCCTAATCAGATTTTCATGATTCTAGTATGGTTTAGTATAAATTCCTTCATAATTTCAAAACCCTAGCTTTGTACTTCTTTTAGTTCATGAATTGCAAATGCTATGTCAGTTTATTCAGTTATACATGCTCTAGTTATAAATGTTTCATTATCACTATATTAATGTTGCATTTTCAGTTAGTATGTCATTATTTTGAGCTACTAAAAATTCCAGCATCTCAGTGATAAATTGCTAAATTACATAATCAATTGGGAGAAAATTAATACCGAGCGGACTAGGGTCAGTCACCCTTAAGTCCCAGAACTATGTGCCCCGTAGGTTGTAAGTCCCCTTTGTGGGCATCATTTTAGTGATCACGCCAGTCATGCCTCTATACCTCTTGAAGGGTATATTGGGTCCTCTCGATGGGTTGTATATATCGTAATCCACATTTAGCTCATATGGTTTTATGGCGGTTATTACTAGCTCCCATAGTTCAGTCAGAATCTATTGCATTGACCACCTTATCAGTATAGTTCAGTGTTCAGTTTCAACATGTTATAAACTTGGTCATTGCATTCAGATAGTTCATGTTCAGTATTGTCAGTATCCTTATCATGTTCAGATTATATCATTGCTTTATTGGTCTGTTCAGTTATGTTATTATTCAGCTTTACACTATCCTACATGCTTAGTACCTTTCAAGTAGTGACGCATATTCTGTGCTACATTTTCTCGTGATGTTGGTTCAGGTCCTCAGCTTCTAGATCAGGCATATCGATCCCCGATCTCCAGTTCAGCAGTATCAGTGGTGAGTCCTCATTTCTCGAGGACGTCAGACATGTTTCTTTTGATTTTAGTCTTTCATTTTAGTTTCAGTTTTGCTAGATTTAGCTGGGGCATGTCCCAACACTTCTAGTCAGTTAGAGGCTTATTTCAGACATAGTTAGATTCAGCTTTAGTATTATAGTATGACTTTTCAGTTGTTGCTAAACTCTCAGTTTTCATATATTCAGATTTAGTATATAGGTATTTCCTATCATTTCAGATTATCTCAGTATTAGCTTCCGCACAATATGTATTGATTCAGTTTACTTTAGTATGCTTATGATAAGCAATCAGGGTTAGCTTGGGGTCACTCGTGATCCTAGTTCTCGTGTCCGCATCCAAGGGTTGCCTCGAGGAGTGACAAGAAGTCTTTTTCGATGATCTTTCTGGTGTACCTTTTGACAGGGAGAAACACTTTAAGATAGACACTCTTTCTAATACGTAGAGATGGCTCCAAGTCTCAAGAGTCCAGCTGAGTTAAAAGAGTTGAAATATGGTTCCCCATGGGGTGCCCTAGTCCATTTTGCACGTAAGAATATATGGTTCTCTCCAAATGTGTATCGACTATTGCCAGTTGAATAAAGTCACCATTAAGAATAATTATCCCCTTCATAGAATTAATGACTTGTTCGACCAACTTCAAGGAGCCAGTTGTTTCTCTAAGATTCATCCTAATGCGGAAAGTCAAACCAAATATTATCAATTTTTAAAAATGTACACTTAAAGCTAACTAAACTCAAATAAAATTAATTTATTTTAATCCATGTGGTTAATTTTTTTTAATTTGAATCTATTTTTACAATCCTTTTTAATTTTGGGCTTCGCCAATACTATTCCAACTGCCCCTTGAGGCAAAACATCCAACGAGTCAAATGTAAGTTTTATCTTCGTATTCGATTTGAATTATCAATTTTATAAAAAATAATGGGGCTAACAATCTTCTAAACCATTTTGTGCTAAAGATCTTCGAAATTTATCCAAAAAATTCAATCGTTTCTTCCTTTTTTGGCCCAATATTCTATATCCTAATGTTTGTATTTTTTTTAAGAGTAGTGGTCAAATTTCTAAGGTCAGATAGTTATTTGGGGATATTGCAGAAATGGGTTCTTTTGTAGGTATAAGAATGGTGTATAGATATCTACTAAAAGCAGTGGAGATACTTTGATTTACTGCACTTGAGCTGGCCTTGAGGTAGGGTTAAGGTCTGCATACACTCTACCGTTCTCAGACACCACTTGTGGGATTACACTAGGTATGTTGTTGTTGTTTTTGCGTTGTACTAGCCACTTTTTGTTTAGAATGTATATGAAATTATAATTATCCTAAACTGTGTGAAGCAAGGGTGTAGGATTGAATTGTTTACATGCCTACACTTTATATGGGTAAATAATGTATCATAACATTTCATTGCTAACAATGTTATCCCATGACAATTAAAAGTGCTTATATGAAGGTGTTGTGATATGAACTCTTTATCAAGGTAAGTGTTGTTAAAGAAGTGCTCATGAGTTTGATATTGTAGCATCATATTGATACCATCAGAAAAATATCAAGGGGGTCAACTCCGACAATATATCAGCAGAGTATACAATAATTTTTTATTTACAGTAAAAGGTTCATCTAAAAAATGTTGTGTGAATAGAAAAGTATAAACTTAAGTTTAATAAGCAACTTTTGAATACTTATAATGTTATACATACTAGGGTGATTTTATGAGACGAACATCCACGGGTTCATTTCAGAGGTCTCGTTGTTCTTGTTGAATTTGTGCAACAAACTCCTCAAATTGGGGATTAAACCCTCTTCACTCAATGAGTTGTAGTGAATAGATATCTGCAAACTCAATTGGTATGTCTTTCAAACGAGAGCAACCTCTAATTACTAGTCGTTGAAGGACAGGAAAATTGTCATTTGTAGATTTCCAGTACTTGAGATCCTTACCTTGAATTAGCAAAACCATTAATCGAGTAAATCTTGTAACAATTGGATGCCATTATTCGCCACAACAAACTCCAAGCATGAGCTTTAGCTATTCAAGGTTAGGCAACTAAGCTATGATGTCCAAGTAGGACCAACTTCAACTCCTTGAGTGTTCCTGGTAAAGCTTTTGCACTTGGACAAGTCCAGGATTTTGAGGAATTTGAAATGAATAACGTCTGATTTGAGAATAAAAACTGAAACAAATTGACCCGAAAAGAAAACATAATGAGTTCGTTTCAAAAGATGGTTCTTATCATTATCATATGTCAACTAATGATGTGCAGGGGTAAGAAGGACCCTATAAAGACCATAAGGAAAATCATAAATTTCATCACCAGTCCAGGGCTTAAAGGGCTGCATTTTACGACTACTGAGAAATTGACGGCTTACTGCATCTGATATTTCAAACACAATGTCGTTCATGATGAAAACGTTTCCCCTTTGAATTTCTCTCAAGAACATGTGATATATTAGATCATGAACTTTACATGATCTAATTTTTGTTTCATCCACTCTTTTCTTGCTGACGAGAACAAGACACCTGTTGATGAGATGTTGTAAGCACTTTTCAGCTTCGTCTTCCAAATCATTTTCCAAATTCACAAACCCCTCAGCCATCCATAATCTCATCAAATTCTTCACTGGAATATCAGTGTCTTCTGGAAATATTCCAAAATAAAAAAGATATGTTTTTATATCGCTTGTCAAGTGATTATAACTCAACCTAAGCACATGTGAACATTGCTCATCATGATCACTTGTGACAAATGACTTAACATCATTAACAACATTTCCCAATCTTCTATTGCCCTTTTAGATTTGAGAAACCCTGAAACCACGACAATAGTTAGTGGTAACCCATGACATTTCTCTGCAATTTGCTTCCCAATAGTCTCAAACTCATATGGTAATGCTTCATTGACAAATGTTGCAGTTTTAAAAAGGTTCCAACTCTTATCTTGATCCATGAAGTCCATATGCAAATAAAGATTCTCTATATCAGCATAGAAAGCCACTTCATTGTTACGGGTTGTCACTAGTATTCGACTCCCATTGTTCTGATTTGGAAAGTACCTTTTGCCCTATACATTTTTCTGCAGAAGGCTCAACAAGATTTCCTTTACATTGTGCTGCTGAGATACAGTAGCCCAGGCACGAACATCATAATGAGAATGAATTGATATATCATTGTAAACTTCTTTCGCTACGATTGTTTTACATATGACTCATATCTCAACAATCGGGATGAATTTGGGTTCACCAGAGCAGCTTCTACACAGACTTGCATGAGCCATATCTACTGTATTCCAATTTTTTCCTTTGTGATAATGGCCTTAAAGTTGCAGGTTGCAAGAAGTCAATGGTATTACAGATAACATGATTTGCAAAGTTTCAAAAAAGGAGACATATAATAAATATGATCATGTAATTTATTCATCTTAATCATGGTTATCACAGGGTAACGGTTTGTTTAATCCAACATCGGTATTTGGCCTCTTTATATGGTCTTAGCCGCAATCCTCATGTAAGGTCCATTTTTTTTTTATCACAATAGACTCTGATTAACTTTTGATCACATAAATGATCAAGAAAGGAATTAGAATTTTAGAAGATATAAGAAGACGTATGCAAGGCAAACTTGAACATTCTAGGGAGCCCAACAAACTGCACTGCAGTCTGCAGTGGCGAAGCCTGCGCTAAACGGTCCTTACTTACATGGATAGAGTCGGCGGTTTAGCGGAACTCAGTAACTTAAGCTCATTTAATGTGTAAAATTCATTTAACAAGAATCCATTAAGCAAAAAATTGTTGTTTAAACCCTAATGACTTAAAATCTTGACTTCGCGTTGCTTATTTAGGCAATGTTTTCTTAGGATGATGTTTGGATCTATTTAAAAATATAAGACTTCTAACTACTTAGAATGATGTTTGGATCTAGTAAATATAGACCTCTAAGTTCTAACTATATATCTATATTGTTGAGACTCTTTATATTGTCACACCTGTGTTAGATCCACAAAAATGCACAACTTTAGGAGGATTCAACCCGCATTCGGCGGCAATGAGCTAAATTATACTTTGATAAGCCACTACAGGTGTTGTTTTGCATATCACTGAAACAAATACTTTAGAAAAATAATGAAGTATCAAACAACAAAAGGTTGAATTATAAAAGAAGATATTACATAATCAAGATATTTAGATACATAATCAATAGAAATGTGGCATACCTCTTATTAATTGAGATACATAATCAATAGAAACCCCAACTCTTGAGTCAGTCCCGGTAGTAAATGAATTTCCAGAAGTTCATCCCAAATTTTGTAAAACCCCGGAATTTAGTAAACTAAACTAGGTCTAAATATGAGGGAAGAGCCAAGGAAGAGGACTAGGGAAGCCCACTCTTCCATAGACGCTTCCCACCTTCCCACGACGACCACCACAACTCGTGGTATGGCTTGTGGTGGGCTAGGTAGTGGCTAGGTGAAATCATCCCAAAACAATCCCCTTCACATGAGCAACTTCACGGCTAGTACATGCTATCACTGGCCGTGGAAAGGCTCATGGTGGTGACTTAGTTTTAGGGGGATAAAGGGGTGGCCCCGTGGCTACTGGTCCAAGGACCACGGAGGGCACCATGGCTCGTGGTGAGGACCACGACTCGTGGGACCTCACGTGGTCATGAGGAAGACCATTCTAAGCTAGGGGCAATTTGGGTCTTTCCGAAATTAATTAGATTGAAGCTAAGTCGGTTTGTCTAAGCCTAGGACCCCTATATAAGTCATTTTAACCCCAAAACTTACACATTCAAGTCATTATTTCCAAAACCCAAAAAAAATCAAAGATCTTCCTCTCCAAAATATTTCTCTCTCTAGAAAGTTGAAAAAGAAGAAATGATTCAAGTTAGGATCAAGGTCAAGCCTTAATTCCTCCATATAAGTTAAGCTTTGGACTTTGAGGTATGATAGTTTTCATCCACAGATTCCTTCCATCCATGGAGTTCCCAAATTCCTCAATTTCAAAGATTAAAATTCCCGAATTGAGTTTGGGTTTTCTTAAATTATCACGGGTTCTCTAAATTGTTGATTTAAATGATTGAATTATGATCTCTTATGCATGAATTGATGAATGACAATGATTTTATGATGATTACCCCATGAACCCATGTAATCCCCGTGTTTCCAAGTTATAATCATATGGTCTGGGATTTTGATCTTTAAGGAAGAGTTTTATAAAATTAAGCATGTATTGCAAGCTTTACATGTATTTATGCTGAAATCCATATCTAACCAATGTTTTCTAAGAGTTGATGATTGAAATTGGGTTTCAACCTCAAGAGGTAAATTATAGACTTATGCATTGGTTTATGAAATCTATATAAATGTTTTAAGGGTGCTTTGAGACTAAAGTACCAAAGATGATGTTGTGTTGTGAAAAGGATATTCTCACTAAAACACATACTAGCTTAATGTGAAAGGTTTTCTCACATATAAAGAATTCTTAGGTTGAAAGGCTTTCTCACCTAATTGAGTCAATGATTAAAAGCTATTACGAAAAGATCACGGATGGACATGGTCTAAGGAGCTATTCTAATGAAACTAACTTGAATTGGTTGTCCAAGGGCACCTTTTAAAGAGTAATGAAGTCAAGTAAGAAATGACTATTCCGTGGGAATTTATTCTTAGCACTAAGTGGATATTGAATATGAGATGGAAGCTCTTACGTAATATAGTCCGGGTTTCCAAAGAAATCTTATAAGATGGAAGCCTTTAAGTAATAGAGTCCGCGTTTCTAGTAGCAATCTTCTTATCCCATAACTATGTTCCCACATAGGTTGATTAGCTAGTGGATCCACTTAAGCTAAAAGTTGAAGTTCTACCTTCGGCAAGTAAAACCACCCTTTCGGTGTGGGAGACACTGAGGGATCATGTTATAGCTCACATGGTCTCATATCAGTTAAGGCTATATCCCTACAAGTAATAATGAACTAAGGTTACTCAAGGAGTATCACATATGAGTTTCAAAGATTTTAAAGAAGAAGTTAGCTTGCATTGACCATGATTTATCTTTCATATGATATTTTAACTTGCTCAAATGCATGCCATGAAATGAAATGTCCCTTTTAGCATGATTTTAAATGTTTTATGTATGGCTATCATACTTCGTACATTTTTTTGTACTAACACATACTCTTTCCTACATTTTCCCCAAATGTAGGGTCTGACATAGAGATTTTTGAGTCTCGTGGCTAGTAGTTGAGTTCATGATTTCCTAAGCTTTGATGAGTCCTCATTCTTCTGAGGACGAAGTTCTTGTTTTAGTTTATTTCACGTATTTCTCTTTTGGACATGATGTGTGAGCTAGGCCTAATTTCATTCTATTGTATTAGACGGCTATGATAAGATAAGAGTTTAGACTTTTGCTTTTCATTTTATAAAAAGTTTTGGACTTGGACTATTGTTTTACTCTTATTGTTCTATTTCTTATGTTATGAGGACTAAGTGGCTTGTATGGAGTCCTTCGGGGTTCTATACGCCATGTTACATCTAGGGGTACTCCTGGGTCGTGGCAAACATGGTAATCAGAGCACAATGCTTAGAATGGTCCTAGGATGTCTCATAAGCCACGTCTAGTAGAATGTTGTTCATGAGTGTGAAGTGTGCCACATTTATGAATGAGAGGCTACAAGATGATTAGGAAACTACACTTTTTTCATTTCTTTAAAGTCATGTGATAGAGTTTAACTCTATAGGGTCCCTCTCCTATTCCCTATCCTATGTTCATATGTATATGTCTACTGAAAAAGCTTTCGCTACTAAAAGACAATGTGGATCAAGAGGCTCCTCGCCAAGTTCCTAAGCTTCGGTCTACTCGTTGGCCGAGAATGTGACTAATGCAGAGTCTAGGGTGGCTTTATAAGTGGTGGCTCAAGCCGTGACGTACCAAGCCAATAGACAAATAGTAGTCCCCGTGAACCCAAATATGTGTACGACAGCTCTAAAGTGAGGGATTTCACAAGAACGAACCCTCCGGAATTCTATGGTTCTAGGGTTGAGGAAGATCCTCAAGTGTTTATAGATGAGATTTATAAGATTTTGTTCATTATGGGAGTGACTCTGATGGAGAAGGCAGAATTAGCCATTTATCAACTTAAGGGGGTTACTCAGATTTGGTTCAACCAATGGAAAGAAGCAAGTCCGGTAGAAGCAGGTCCCATAGAGTGGGAGAGGTTCAAAAATTATTTTCTTGATAGGTTCTTCCCTCTAGATATGAGAGAGGCTATGGTACTTGTGTTTATTAATCTTCAACAGGGAAAAATGATTGTTAAGGATTATGCTTTGAGGTTCACTCGGTTGTCAAAATATGTTCATTCTATAATAGCCGGCCCTAGGTCAAGAATCAGGAAGTTTGTGTTGGGTGTATCCGATTTAGTAGTGAAAGAATGTCGTATGGCTATGTTTGTTCATGACATGGATAATTCTCACCTTATGGTCCATGCCCAACAATTTGAAAAAGAGAAACTTAAAGGGATACTTAGGGAGGAAAAGAGGTCTAGAATTGATGATGGTAATTCCTCCTATGTTCGATGGATATGGTCATCTTAGGAATCGACAAAGTTTTTCCGGACAAGGTTTCTCCAATGCTCCTAGGTATAATAAAGAAAGAGTGTCAAACCCTAAACCGCAAGGAATTAGTAATGGATCCCTATTGCCTACTTGTACCAGATGTGGAAAGAGACATGAGGATAAATGCTTAGCCAGCATGGATGGTTGTTATGGATGTGGTAAAAGTGGTAAAAAAATGAGGGATTGCCTAAAGCTTATGGCTAAAAGAAGAAAGGGAAAGCAAGCTCCTCTCAGTGGTTTGAGTTTCAATGCTCCTAAGTTCAACCAAGAGAGGGTGTCTAACCCTAAACCTCAAGGAGATTATAGCGGGGTTTTATTGCAAGATTGTGGTAAATGTGGAAAAAAGCATGCAGGTGAATGTCTAGAGGGTTCCAAAGCTTGTTTTGGTTGTGGTAAGATGGATCACAAGATAAGGCATTGTCCTTTAGTTGCTACGAATGAGGGAGATAGTCGTCGAAGGGCTTAACCCTATCCTTTATCCGATCCAAGTGGTTCGAGTACTAGTGCTCCAAGAGTGTTCTCCCGATGTGGCAATCGGTATGTTGAAAGCCTTTCAATTAGATGCTTATGCTTTACTAGATCCCAGTACTATCTTCTCTTTTGTAAATGCCATATGTGATTATTAAATTAGATGTGCTTGTTGGTGCGTTATTAGATCCTTTTTCTATCTCTACCCTTGATGGTGATTCTGTGATGGTTGAGATGGTCAATAAAAAATATCCCATTCTTTTATCTCATATAGTTACTCTAGTGATTTGGTAGAGCTTGAGCTGCTAGATGTTGATGTTATTCTAGGTATGGATAGGTTGCACTCATGTTATGCTTTTATTGATTGTAGAACCCGTGTAGTCAAATTTTTAGTTCCTGAATGAGCCTATCCGAGAGTGGAAGGGGGAAAATCTATGTCAAAGGTTTGGGTTATTTCTTGTCTTAAGGCTAAGAAGATGACTTTTAAGGTTTGCATGTATCACCTAGAAAGAGTGAGGGAAATAGATTCTAGAGTTGACTAACTACAAGGAGCTAGATACCTTTATAAGATTGACCTTAGGTCGGGTTACCACCAAATGAGAGTGAAAGGTGATGATATTCCGAAAATGGCTTTTAGAATCATTATACGTTTTAGTGATATCGTTTGGTTTGACTAATGTTTCGACATCATTAATGGATTAGATGAATAGGGTGTTTAGACAATACCTTAGTATGCTCAGTTTTAGACCCTACCAAGGGTAGAGTTATGGTTTAAGATGGTTTAAGATCTTTTTTTTTTGTGACGGATATGAAAGTTAAGAAAGGACTTGATCAGACCTTAGTAGAATTGAAAAAAAAAGTGGTACTTGGAAAATCTGTTGAGGCTTCCTCCCAATGGGGAGATGGTGTACTTAGATATGCTAAGGGCTTGTGTGATTGATTTTAACTCTTTCCATTTAGTGAGTTTGCTTATAATAATAGCTATCACTCGAGTGTTGATCTGGTTAAATTAGAGGCCTTATATGGTAGGAGGTGTAGATCGCCGATAGGTTGGTTTGAGGTGAGTGAAGTTGCTCTAATAGGTCCCGAATCGGTACAAAAGGCCATGGAGAAAGTTTGGCTTAAAAAGTAAAAATTTGAAAATGGCTCAAATTCATCAAAAGTTGTATGCCGATGTGAGAAGAAGGGATCTAGAGTTTGATGTTAACGATTGGGTTTACTTGAAAATCTCACCCATGAAGGGTGTAATGAGGTTTGGTAAGAAGGGGAAGCCTAGTCCCTGGTATGTAGGCCCATAAGAAATTTTGAGACGTGTTGGTAAGGTTGCTTATGAGTTTGATTTTCCATGTAAGTTTGCGTCGGTGCATTCGGTTTTCCATGTTTCTATGCTTAAGAAGTGTGTTGGAGATCAGATCTGACGTCCATAGTGCACCTAGAAGGGTTGGGGTGGATGGAAATCTTTCTTATGAGGAAGTTCCGGTTGAGATTTTAGACCGGCAAGTCAAGAAATTGAGAAACAAGGAAATAGCTTACGTGAAAGTATTATAGAGGAATCATTTAATTGAGGGTGCTACTTTGGAATCCGAGGCCGATATGACGTACCAATAACCTAATCTTTTTCCTTCTACTCCGATTCTAGCTTTAGGTAATGAGTTCCTCTTGAGTTGTCCTTGTTTTGGGAGTCATGTGTTTTTAGGTGTTTCCATGATTTCCTTATGTAATCCATGTTCATGAAAACTTGTGATTTGAAATAAAACGCGTTTATATGATTGATTTTCCTCATGTTGTTGTGCATTTAGTATGAGTTGCCTATATATTTCTTGAGATGAATTGATGAACATGCTTTAGATATTATTTTTGACAGTGAATTGCATATAGGTTTGTAACACTCCGGAAAATGATAAGTTAAACTAGAGCCTAAACATGAGGATGAACGTCTTGAATGAGAGTTATAGGAGTCATGGCCAAGAGGCAAGTGCCATGGCCAAGGGGCCAACCAAAGCCAAAGGCCAAGGCTCCCCCTAGCCATTAGCTACAGCTTCAACCTTCACGAGAAGGACCATGAGTCGTGGTCCTCACCAAGGCTCGTGAAGGTGGGTGTGGTCTTGCCTTGGCCAATACCACTTTTGCTATCTACTGCCTCAAAACTGCATGGCCATCACCACGGTCCGTGGTCATGACCACGACCATGGGAGGTACTCATGGAGTTGCCTTAGGCAAGTGAGCAAAAGGCCCCAAGTGGCAAGGCTACTGCCCCAAGGACCACGGGAGGGACCACGACTCGTGCTCTTCACCACGACTCGTGGTCTTCACCCTGACTCGTGGTCTTCACCACGAATCGTGGAGCCCCTCATGGTGATACCTTGGGCGTGTAAGCCTTGTGCCACCTTGGAGGGGCTATTTCCTCAACCCCCCACGGGCATAACCACGTGTCGTGGTCCACTTCAGGAGCTGTGAAAGGGACCGTGGAGATCACTTGGGCTTATGAGCCAAATGCCACCAAACTCTAGTCTCTGCCCCAATCTTCACGAGAGGGACCACAAGTCTTGGTCCTCAGCACGGCTCATAAAGATGGGTGTGACACCTGGATGGGGTCTTTAAGTGAAGGTCATTTGATTCTTTTACTTTTTAAGTCCAATTAAAGTAGGGGTGTTTTGGGTATTTTAAGGGTAAAATATATATTGGTTTCAAGTCAAAATTCACAAGACTTGGTCATTATTTACAAACACCCAAATATTTCACCAAAATCCTCTCCTATCAATATTTCTCTCTCTAGAGTTCCTCCACTGAAGAACACCAAGAACTTGAAAATTAGAGCTCAAGAATCCATCTTCTCAACTCCAATTCATGGGCAAAGCTTCAATGAAGGTATGGGAACCTTGATTCATGGAACACTTTTCTCCATGAAGCCCTTCAACTCTAATTTCAAAATTTGGGATATTATTCAAAAACTAGGGTTTTCATTCTAGACATGGGTTCTTCTTAAAAACGATTTCATTATGTTATTTGTCTTATATTATGGATGAATTGACATTGAATGGTTATTTTTATAGTAAAACTCATCATGAACCCATGAACTACCCCATGACCCCAATTTCATGAATTGTGATGGGTGTATTGATGCAAGACGATTACTATGGATTGTATATATGTTAATAAAGTTGTTGAATCTTGTTTTAATCATGCTTAAAGTAGTATTTCTAAGTATGATTGTGAGACATGAATCATGACCCTTGAAAATGGTAAATTGCTAGGGTTTGTACATATTGTTGTAGGTGATGCATGAACTTATGATTCACTTGAAAGGTAAAGATCCTATGACTATTGTGTAAATTGAGGTATTGTTGAGAGGTTATTCTACCCTTACCCTTACACATGTTCATGTATGACTTGTCTAGGATGATGATGATGTTGTTGTGTTGATTGAAAGACTAATTCTCATGAAAACACTATGAACAATAATGTTAAAGGTTTACTCACATATTAATGATGATTCTAAGGTTTAGAGTTAGTTCTCACCTAAATGAGTCTATGAGCTATTTTATGAATTGTATTACATGAAAGGTAGAGCACACTTTCACACACGTAAATACAATTCAAGAGTAATTATGTATAATTTGGGAGATAATGCTTAGTACCGAGTTGATATGACCAATGAGGTAAAGGCCCCTCTGTCATTGCAATAGGTCAGGTCATCTAAAGTAAACTCATGAAATAGAAGCTCCTCCGCCAATGTAATAGGTTGGGTTTTTAGAAGCAATCTCCCTATCCCATAACTATGTGCCACCATAAGACTTAGCTAGTGGATTCACCTAAAAGCTAATACATTTAGTTCTACCTTAGGCAAGTAGGACACCTTCTTTCAGTGTGGGGTTACACGACCCCGGATTCCATGTAGCTCACATGGTCTATGTCGGTTATGGCTATTCCTCCCTAAATGATAAGATAATGAATGAGACATGAAATATACTATGATTTCTTGGTGAGTCTTACTTAGTAGGAGTGGGGGTTTGGTACTTCACTTTTACATTGCACAAGTAGACTTAGTAGGATGTTATGGGATGGTTCCTTTATGCTATGATGAGATATGAATGTATGTATGTATGTTGAATGGATAGTTGCTATGAATGACTTTCCTTATGTTCAAGTAATGTACATGACTATTTCTTTATTGATGAATATTGATTATGATGAGGTCTAAAGATGATGTGTATGACTAAGGTAGCTTCAAGGGATTACTTGGTATGGTTGGTATTATTGGATGCCAACCATACATTGCACAAGTGTTCCTTAGGGGATGCGAAGGTATTGATGTTACTATGTTATGAGTATAAATGTGATTATAGCTTCTCTTTTACATTGAAAATGCATGTTGGTTTCCAAACTTGATAAATGCATACTTTTCAACTAAAATGTCATTTTTATCATATTTAAAGGATTTTATGCATGTTTCTATCCTTAGTACATATTTGTGCTAACCCCTTATTCTTCTACATTTTGATAAGTGTAGGTTCCGGCTAGGTGACATACACTCTCTTTTCTTGAAAAATACTTGGATTGGTTTTATCCAAGTTGTGGTGAGTCCTCAAGTTCGAGGATGGATTGTCCATTTCTTAGTTCCTATTGTACTTCTCTTATATTGAGACTTTATTGAAGTAAAGGGATAAGTCCCAAACTTTATATTCCTATGTTTTAGATGGTGTATGAGACAAAGTCTAGATTTTTATGATTTTTCCTTTATGAAAGATGAAGTTGGACTTCTATTGTAAAAGTTTTAAATTTTTTTGCATTATTTCTATGTCTTATGTTATTATGATGCTAGAGGCTTGTATGAGACCCTATTCGGGGTCAAGTACGATGTGTTGCCTCTTAGGGGTAACTCCGGGTCGTAACAAACTTTGTATCAGAGCATAAGGTTTTGGGAATAATATTTAGATTGATGTCTCATGTACCACGTCTAGTAGAGTCATGTTCATGAGTGTGAAGTGCAGCACACTAATGTATGAGAGGCTATAAGATGTGTAGGATCTTACACTTCTTCTATTACTCTTTAGTCAAGCTTTGGAGTCCTAACCTTAAGAAGTCGTTTCTGTTAACCCTTCTCTTGTGATTATAGGCAATGAATACAAGAAGAGGGAATGCAAGGAGGATGCAAGAGGAGGATGTGAATGACGCAGTTCCTCCCTAAGCTCCTCAAGATCCTCAAGCTCCTAATGATGAAAGGGTCATGACTAATGTGGAAATAAGGGCGTCTTTCCAAACATTGACTTAAATCATGACGGTTCAAACTCAAGATGTCACCACTCAAGCCCAAGCTATAACGGCACAAACAAATAGGAAAGTTGGGCCCCGAATGAATCCTAGTGTGAGCACCATGTCTTCAACGTTGAGAGACTTTATTGAATAAACCCTCTTATGTTCTTCGGTTCTAAAGTGAATGAAGACCCACAAGAGTTTGTGGAAGAGGTCTACAAGATAGTGGATGCTATGGGGGTAACTTCTATTGAGAAAGCCGAACTAGCCACCTAGGTATCAATTGAAAGATATGGTCCAAGTATGGTTTACTCAATGAAAGGATAATAGGGCTATAAGAGCGGGTCCCATAACTTGGGAAGTGTTCAAGAAGACATTTCTTGATAGGTTCTTTCGACGGAAAAAGAGGGAAGCAAAAGTGGAGGAATGAGATGAGCCGTTTTGTGACGGGGGTGTCCGACTCCATTGAGGAAGAATGTTGTGCGGCAATGCTTCATGACAATATGGATATTTCATGTCTAATGGTTTATGCTTAACAAGTTGAGGAGACAAGTCTTAGGAAGAAGAATAGAGAGGTAAAGAGGGCAAGGTTCGATGATGGAAATTCTTCTAAGGGTAAGTTTGAGAGTCAAAGTGGACCAACGTTCAAGAAGAAGTTTTCTAACCAAAGCTCCTCTAATGCTCCAAATACCAATAAGGATAGGGTGTCTAACCCTAAGCCTCAAGGAGGAAATAGGGGTGGATCTTCCATGGAGAGGCCTACATGTGCCAAATGTGGTAAGAAGTATGATGGGAAGTGTCTTGCCGGTATGGGTGTGTGCTATGGATGTGGAAAAAGTAGACATCAATTGAAAGATTGTCCAACCCATACAACAAAGGGAAGAGAGGGTAATCAAGCTCCTCCAAGTGGTTCAAATCCCGATGCCTCCAAGAAGAATCACTTCTATGCTCTTTAATCAAGTGGTGACCAAGAGAGCTCCCCGAATATTGTAAATAGTATGTTGCAAGTTTTTTCCATTGATATTTATGCATTATTAGATCCCGGTGCCACTTTATCTTTTGTTACACCCTTTGTGGCTATGAAATTTGATGTACTACCCGAAACCCTAATAGAGCCTTTTTTTCGGTTTCTACGTCGATTGGTGACTCGATTGTAGCCAAAAGAGTATATAGGAGTTGTCATATTTCTTTATCTCATAAAGTCACTTTGGTAGATTTGGTTGAATTAGACATGCTTGATTTTGATGTAATCTTGGGGATGGATTGGTTGCATGCTTGTTTTGCTTCCATTGATTGTAGAACTCGAGTAGGAAAGTTTCAATTTCTAGATGAGGCCATTTTGGAATGGAAGGGGAGGAATTCAATCCCTGGAGGTCGATTCATTTCATGTCTAAAATCTTGTAAAATGATTTCTAAGGGTTGTATCTATCATATTGTAAGAGTTAAGGACATTGAGTCCGAGACTCCCCTTTTAGAGTCGGTCCCCATAATAAGGGAATTTCCAGAAGTCTTTCCCGATGACTTGCCTGGCATTCCTCCAGAACGGGAAATAGACTTCGGTATTGATCTTTTGCCGGATACACAACCCATATCTATCCCTCCCTAAAGAATGGCTCTGGCCGAATTGAAAGAGTTAAAGGCACAACTCAAGGACTTGTTAGAGAAGGGTTTTATTCAACCAAGCATATCTCCATGGAGTGCACCGGTATTGTTTGTGAAAAAGAAAGATGAGTCCCTTAGGATGTGTATCGATTACTGCCAATTGAACAAGGTCACTATAAAGAATAAATATCCATTTTCTAGGATTGACGATTTGTTTGATCAACTCCAAGGGGCTACCTTTTTCTCCAAAATAGATCTTCGTTCGGGCTACTATCAACTAAGGGTAAGAGAGTGTGACATTCCCAAGACGGCCTTTAGGACCCGGTACGGTCACTACGAATTTGTGCTTATGTCTTTTAAGTTAACAAATGCCCTGGCGGCATTCATGGATTCATGGACCTACTGAATAGGGTGTTTAGACAATATCTTGATTCATTTGTGATCATTTTTATTGACGATATTTTGATCTATTCAAGGAGCGAAGGTGAACATAAGGATCATTTGAGGGTAGTGTTGCAAGTCATTATAGACCACCGAGTATATGCTAAGTTTAGCAAGTGTGAGTTTTGGCTAAGGTCGGTTGCTTTCCTTGATCATATAGTGTCGGGCATGGGTATAGAGGTTGATCCTAAGAAGACGGATGCGGTTAAGAGTTGGCCTAGACCTCTAGCTACTATCGATATTAGAAGCTTTTTGGGTTTGGCTGGTTACTATAGGAGGTTCGTTGAAGGTTTCTCCTCTATTGCTTCCCTATTAATGGCCTTAACTCAAACGAAAGCAAAGTTTGTGTGGTCGAAGGCTTGTGAGAAAAGCTTCCAAGAATTGAAATATAGACTTACATCCGCTTCGGTGTTGACCTTATCGGAGGGTACCAATGGGTTTGTGGTATATTATGACACTTCTCGAGTGGGTTTGAGATGTGTCCTTATGCAACAGGGTAAGGTTATTGCCTATTCTTTAAGGCAACTCAAGATACATGAAAATAATTATCCAACTCATGATCTCGAACTAGCGACAGTGGTGTTTGCCTTGAAAATATAGAGACACTATCTCTATAGGTGCATGTAGATGTGTTTATCGACCACGAGAGTCTTTAATATGTGTTTAGCCAAAAAGATTTGAATCACCAACAAAGAAGGTGGTTAGAAATTTTGAAAGATTATGACATCAGTGTCTTATACCACCCCGTCAAAGCTAATGTAGTCGCGGATGCCCTGAGTAGATAGTCCATGGGTAGTGTGGCTCATGTAGAAGATGAAACGAATGAATTGGTTCGTGATGTACATAGGTTGGCCCGGTTAGGTGTCCAACTAGTGGATTCCACCAAGGATGGATTCATGGTCCATCATAGTTCTGAATCGTCTTTTGTTGTTGATGTAAAGTCCAAGCAACATCGTGATCCTATCTTAATGGAATTGAAAGAATTGATTCTCAATAAGTCCGTTGAGGCTTTCTCCCAATGAGGAGATAGGGTGCTTAGGTACCAAGGTAGATTATGTGTTCCGGATATTGATGGCTTGAGAGAGCAAATTTTAGAAGAGGCTAATGGTTCACGGTATTCTATTCATCCGGGTGCCACCAAGATGTACCGTGACCTACATGAAATCTATTGGTGGAATGGCATGAAGAAGGATATAGCGGGTTTTGTAGCCAAGTGTCCGAATTGTCAATAAGTTAAGGCGGAACACTTGATACCGGGAGGTTTGCTACAAGATATAAATATTCCCACTTGGAAGTGGGAGGAGGTGAATATGGACTTTGTGGTGGGTTTGCCACGTACTCGAGGACAACATGATTCTATTTGGGTCATTGTTGATAAGATGACTAAATCAGCCCACTTCATTCCCGTCAAGGTTTCATTTTTGGCGGAAGACTATGCCAAATTGTACATCAAGGAGATAGTGAAGTTACATGGGGTTCCTCTATATATTATAACAGATTGGGGTACTCAATTTACTTCACATTTTTGGAAGGCGTTCCAACAAGGGTTTGGTACCAATGTTTTACTTAGTACTGCTTTCCACCCTCAAACGGATGGTCAAGCAGAACACACCATTCAAACCTTAGAGGTCATGTTGAGGGCGTGTGTCATAGATTTCCAAGGTAATTGGGATGACCATCTACCGTTGATAGAATTTGCTTACAACAATACTTACCACTCAAGTATTGCCATGGCTATATTTGAAGCACTTTATTGTAGGAGGTGTAGATCTCTAGTTCGGTGGTTTGAAGTAGGTGAGTTTGGTCTAATTGGTCCCGAACTAGTCTATGAGTCCATTGAGAAGGTCTGACTTATAAGAGGGAGGTTCAAGACGGACCAAAATTGGTAAAACTCTTATGCCGATGTTAGAAGGAGGGATCTTGAATTTGAGGTTGGTGATTGGGTCTACTTGAAAATCTCACCTATGAAAGGTGTGATGAGGTTTGGTAAGAAGGGAAAGCTTAGTCCCCGGTATGTGGGCCCATACCAAATCTTGAAACATGTTGGAAAAATTGTTTATGAATTGGACTTACCAAGTGAGTTGGCTCCGGTTCACCCGGTGTTTCATGTTTCCATGCTCAAGAAGTGCATTGGTGATCCGGTATCCATCCTTCCTTTTGAAAAAGTTCCGGTTGAGATTTTGGACCAACAAGTTTAGAAGTTAAGAAAAAAAGAGGTAGTGTCCGTTAAGGTCTTATGGAGGAATCACTTAGTTGAGGGTGCTACATGGGAGGCAGAGGCCGACATGAAGTCCCGCTATCCTCATATTTTTCCTTCTACTTATAACCCAAATTAAGGTAAATAGTTTCTTGAGTTTGGTGTTTTGGAAGTCATTTTTGTGCTATGAGTTTTCTTTATGATTTCCTTATGTTGTGCATGTCCTTGTGAGAATTCATGTTTAAGCATATATTGAGTTTTCATGATTTATATGTTCCTCATGTTTGTTTGCACTTTAGTATGATGATTGCATATTTGACTTCACGAGGTGAATTAATGAACATGTTTTGCTATAGTTGTGATGATATGGCATATTGACTCTATGAAGTTGTGTTGAGCTCAATCTAAGTTGGAGAAGGTAGTTCCTCCTATGATCAAAAGAAATGATGAGTTTGGTGCATAATGAGTTGTGGACTAAGTTCTTACTTTCTTATGAATGCATTGCTTATGTCTTGAGAGGGAGATGATGTTTCCTCCTCTTTATTGTGTATTGTTTTGATGTTGGGCTGCTACACCTGAGTCTCTACTTCCATAAGGTGTCTAGATCACCATTTGAGGACAAATATTCCTAAGGGGTAGATAATGTAACACTCCGGAAAATGATAAGTCAAGCTAGACCCTAAACGTGAGGATGAACGTCCTGAATGAAAGTTATAGGAGTCATGGCCATGAGCCAAGTGCCATGGCGAAGGGGCCAAGCCAAAGCCAAAGGCCAAGGCTACCCCTAGCCTTTAGCTACTGCCACAATCTTCATGAGAAGGACCATGATTCATGGTCCTCACCACGGCTCGTGAAGGTGGGCGTGGGCTTGCTTTGGCTATGAAAGTTTGGCCACCACTTTTCCTAGCTACTGCCTCAAAACTTCATGGCCATCACCATGGTCCGTGGTCATGACCACGACCATGGGAGGTGCTCGTGGAGTTACCTTAGGCAAGTGAGCAAAAGGCCCCAAGTGGTGAGGCTACTGCCCCAAGGACCACGGGAGGGACCATGGCTCGTGGTCTTCACCATGGCTCGTGGAGCCACTCGTGGTGATACCTTGGGTGTGTAGGCCTTGTGCCACCTTTGAGGGGCTACTGTCTCAACCCTCCATGGGCATGACCACGTGTTGTAGTCCACTTCACGAGCCATGAAGGGGCCCGTGGAGATGACTTGGGCTCATGAGACAAATGCCACCAAACTCTAGCCAATGCCCCAATCTTCACGAGAGGGACCACGAGTCGTGGTCCTCACCACGGCTCGTAAAGATGGGAGTGACACCTGGACGGGGTCTTTAAGTGAGGGTCATTTGAGTCCTTTACTTTTTAAGTCCAATTAAAGTGGGGGTGTTTTGGGTATTTTAGGGGTAAAATATATATTGGGTTTAAGTCAAAATTCACAAGACTTGGTCATTATTCACAAAAACCCAAATATTTCACCAAAATCCTCTCCTCTCAGTATTTCTCTCTCTAGATTTCCTCCATTGAAGAACACCAAGAATTTGAAGATTAGGGCTCAAGAATCCATCTTCTCAACTCCAATTCGTGGGCAAAGCTTCAATTAAGGTATGGGAACCTTGATTCATGGAACAGTTTTCTCCATGACGCCCTTCAACTCTAATTTCAAAATTTGGGATATTGTTCAAAAACTAGGGTTTTCATTCTATCCATGGGTTCTACTTACAAACGATTTAATTATGTTATTTTTCTTATATTATGGATGAATTGACGTTTAATGGTGATTTTTATAGTAAAACTCCCCATGGACCCATGAGCTACCCCATGACCCCAATTTCATGAATTGTGATGGGTGTATTGATGCAAGATGATTACTATGGATTGTGTCTTTATTAATCTATTTGTTGAATCTTGTTTTATTCATGCTTAAAGTAGTATTTCGAAGTAAGATTGTGAGACATGATTCATGACCCTTGAAAAGGGTAAATTGCTAAGGTTTGTACATATTATTGAAGGTGATGTATGAACCTATGATTCACTTAAAAGGTAAAGATCCTATGACTATTGTGTAAATTGAGGTATTGTTGAAAGGTTATTCTCCCCTTACCCTTACACATGTTCATGTATGACTTGTCTAGGATGATGATGATGTTGTTGTGTTGATTGAAAGGCTATTTCTCATGAAAACACTATGAACAATAATGTGAAAGGTTTACTCACATATTAATGATGATTATAAGGTTGAAAGTTAGTTCTCACCTAAATGAGTCTATGAGATATTTTATGAAATGTATTGAATGAAGGGTAAAGCACTCCTTTGCACACGTAAATACAATTCAAGAGTTATTATGTATAATTTGGGAGATAATGCTTAGTACCGAGCGGATATGGACAAAGAGGTAAAGGCCCTTCCATCAATGCAATAGGTCGGGTCATCTAAAGTGAACTCATGAGATGGAAGCTCTTATACCAATGAAATAGGTTGGGTTTCTAGAGGCAATCTCCCTATCCCATAACTATGTGTCAACATAGGATTCAACTAGTGGATCCACCTAAAAGCTAATACATTTAGTTCTACCTTAGGGAAGTAGGACACCTTCTTTCGGTGTGGGGTCACACGACACCGGATTCCATGTAGCTCATATCGTCTAGGTCGGTTATGGCTATTCTTCCCTAAATGATAAGATAATGAATGAGACATCAACTATACTATGATTTCTTGGTAAGTCTTATTTAGTAGGAGTGGGGGTATGGGACTTCACTTTTACATTGCACAAGTAGACTTAATAGGATGCTATGGGATGGTTCATTTATGTTATGATGAGATATGAATGTATGCATGTATGTTGAATGGATAGTTGCTATGAATGACTTTCCTTATGTTCAAGTAATGTACATGACTACTTCTATATTGATGACTATTGATTATGATGACGTCTAACTATGATGTGTATGACTAAGGTAGCTTCAAGAGAGTACTTGGTATGGTTGGTATTACGGGATGCCAACCATACATTGCACAAGTGTTCCTTAGGGGTTTCTAAGGTATTGATGTTACTATATTATGAGTATAAATGTGATTATAGCTTGTCTTTTACATTGAAAATTCATGTTGGTTTCCAAACTTGATAAATGCATACTTTTAAACTAAAATGTCCTATTTATCATATTTAAAGGATTTTATGCATGTTTCCATAATTAGTACATATTTGTGCTAACCCTTTCTTCTTCTGCATTTTAATAAGTGTAGGTTCTAGCTAGGTGACATACACTCTCCTTTCTTGAAGAAGACTTGGATTGCTTATCTCCAAGTTGTGGTGAGTCCTCAAGTTCGAGGATGGATTATCCATTTCTTAGTTCCTATTGTACTTCTCTTATATTGAGGTTTTATTTATGTAAAGGGCTAAGTCCCAAACTTTGTATTCCTATGTTTTAGATGGTGTATGAGACAACGTCTAGATTCTTATGATTTTTCCTTTATGAAAGATGAAGTTGGACTTCTATTATAAATTTTTTAAATTTTTCGGCATTATTTCTCTGTCTTATGTTATGATGATGCTAGAGGCTTGTATGAGACCCCATTTGGGGTCAAGTACATTGTGTCGCTTCTACGGGTAACTCCGGGCCGTGACAAGGCTCCATGAGTTGTGTTTAGCATGCTTTTAGCAAAGAGAAGGTAATTCCTCCTTGAACATAAGAAATGTTTAAATTTCTTGCATAATGGGTCGTTAGATGTAGTTCCTACTTCCTTGTATTGCATTGAGTATGTTTAGCTTTGAGATGAAGTTCCTCGTTGGTTGTGTGCATTTAGAAGAGTTGCATGCATGTAGGGCTGCTAGTATTGAGTCTTTACTTCTATAAGGTGCCTAGAAATGTCATTCGAGGATGAATGTTTCAAAGGGAGAGATTATGTAACACCCCATAATTTAGTAGACTAAACTAGGGCTAAGTGTGAGGGCAAGAGCAAAGGAAGAGGACTAGGGCAGCCCACTCTTCCATAGACACTGCCTACCTTCCCACGACCACCACCACGTCTCGTGGTGAGGACCATGACTCGTACTATGGCTCATGGTGGGGTAGGCAGTGGCTAGGTGAGATTTGCCCAAATCAGTCCCCTCCACACGAGCCACTGCACGGCTCATGAAGGATATCACTGGCCGTGGGAAAGCTCGTGGTGGTAACTTAGTTGTAGGGGGATAAAGGGTTGGCACCCTAGCTACATGTCGAAGGACCACTGAGGGAACTACGGCTCGTGGTGAGGACCACGACTCTTGGGACCTCACGTGGTCATGAGGCAAACCACTATAAGCTAGGGGAAATTTGGGTCTTTCCGGAATTAATTAGATTAAAGCTAAGTCATTTTGTCTAAGTCTAGGACCCCTATATAAGTCATTTTAACCCCAAAACTCACCCATTCAAGTCATTATTTCAAAAACCCAAAAGAAAATCAAAGATCTTCCTCTAAAAAATATTTCTCTCTCTAGAAACTTGAAGAAGAAGAAGAAAGGATTCAAGCTAGGATCAAGGTCAAGCCTCAATTCCCCCATTGAAGTTAAGCTTTGGGCTTTGAATTATGATAGTTTTCATCCATGGATTTCTTCCATCCATGGAGTTCTCAAATTCCTCAATTTCAAAGATTAGAACTCCCCAATTGTGTAAGGGTTTTCTTCAATTATCATGAGTTCTCTAAATTGTTGATTTAAATTATTGAATTATGATCTATTATGCATGAATTGATGAATTACAATGATTTTATGATGATTACCCCCATGAACCCATGTAATACCTATGTTTTCACGTTATGAATCGTATGATGTGAGATTTTGATCTTCAAGAAGGAGTTTTATGAAATTAAACATGTATTTTAAGCTTTACATGTATTTATGATGAAATCCATATCTAACCCATGTTTTCTAAGAGTTTATAATTGAAATTGGATTTTGACCTCAATAGATAAACTATGGACTTATGCATTGTTTTATGAAATCTATGCAAATGTTTTTAAAATGCTTTGAGAGTAAAGTACCAAAGATGATGATGTGTTGTGAAAGGATATTCTCACTAAAACAAATACTATCTTGATATTAAAGGTTTTCTCACGTAGAAAAGATTCTTCGATTGAAAGGCTTTCTCACCTAATTGAATGAAAGATTAAAAGCTATTACGAAAAAGATCATGGATGGTGAAACGTTTTCTCACGCATGGTCTAAGGAGCTATCCTAATGAAACTTACTTGGATTGGTTGTCCAAGGGAACCTTTTCATGAGTAATGAAGTGAAGTAAGAAATGACTATTCCGTGAGAATTTATGCTTAGCACCGAGTGGATATTGAATATGATATGGAAGCTCTTACGTAGTAGAGTCTGGGTTCCCAAAGTAATCTCATGATATGGGAGCCTTCACGTAGTAGAGTCCGGGTTGCTAGTAGAAATCTTCTTATCCCATAACTATGTTCCCACATAGGTTGATTAGCTAGCGAATCCACTTAAGCTAAAAGTTGAGGTTCTACCTTCGGCAAGTAGAACCACCCTTTCGGTGTGGGAGACAACGGGGGATCATGTTATAGCTCACATGGTTTCAGGCCAGTTAAGGCTATTTCCCCACAAGTAATAATGAACTAAGGTTACTTAAAGAGTATCACATATGAGTTTCAAAGATTTTAAAGAAGAAATTAGATTACATTGACGATGATTTATGACTTATGTTTTATAACTCTTTCATATGATATTTTAGCTTGCTCGAATGCATGTCATGAAATAGAATACCCCTTTTAGCATGATTTCAAATGTTTTATGCATTGCTATCATACTTGGTACATTGTTTTGTACTAACGCGTACTCTTGCCTACATTTTTCCCAAATGCAGGGTCCGATAGACAGGTTTTCGAGTCTTGTGGCTAGTAGTTGAGTTCGTGATTTCCCAAGCTTTGGTGAGTCCTCATGCTTTGAGGACGGAGTTGTTGCTTTGCTTTATTTCACGTATTTCTCTTTTGGACTTGATGTTTGGGCAAGGCCCAATTTCATTCTATTGTATTAGATGGCTATGATGAGACAAAAGTTTAGACTTCCACTTTTCATTTTATAAAATGTTTTGGACTTGGACTATTGTTTTACTTTTATTATTCTATTTCTTATGTTATGAGGCTTGAGTGGCTTTTTTGGAGTCCTTCAGGGTTCTACACGCCATGTTACGTCTAGGGGGTACCCCTGGGTCGTGACAGAGTTCCTCACAAAAGCGAAATTGGCTTCGTAATAGATCTTCTTCAAAATACCCAGCCCATTTTGATTTCTCTAGATAAGGGCTTAATCAATCCAATATCTCTCCATGTGGTGCTCCAGTGTTGTTTGTGCCAAAGAAAGACGGCTCTCTTAGAATGTGCATTGACTATCGTCAGTTGAACAAAGTCACAATCAAGAATAAGTATCCCATTGATGAGTCGGAGATTTTGACTCATTTAGGGTTTAGTATTCATAGTCTTAGTGTCCTCAATGCCTATTTTATGCTCTAAATTAATGTTAAAGTGCTTATTTGCAACTATGAAGGAAAAAGAGCAAGGCAAGGACATTACCAGGCAATAAAAAGAAGAAAATTTGAAACAGTTGAAGAAAAGTAACGCTGACTATAGCCAAGACCACTCGGTGACTCTCCGAGTGGCCCTTGAGCTCGCATAAAGTTACAGCGTGCCAGCCCTGGGAAAAATCCAACTCGATGATGGAAATGGCAAGTCGGTGAACCGCCGATTGGATCGGCGTGGAGATCCTAATCGCCTAAAGTTACAGAAGAGGAATGCTGAAGAGTAAAGTCAAGAAGGCGATGGAAAGGGACACTTGGCACATCGGCGATGCTCGACTAATTTTTTCCAATTGGTTCTGAAACTGAAAATCTGGTAGAGTTTAAATGCAAATTTTCAAAAATGAAAAGAGAGTTCCAAAATTTTGAGCGATATTTTTGAGTGTTTGAGAGTACCTACACTAGGTTTTATATCCCTAACACTATTCTTTGGGTTTTGAGTAGAATTTTCGGTTGGGTATTGATTTTAAGTTGATTTCAAGCATTGTGAAGACTTGCAATTTTTTACCCACCTGATGGAGAACATAGTTGGTAGCATTTTCTTGCTTTTTATAATGTGTGGCTAAAACCCCCATTCTGTGGGAGTGTGATTATGTGATTAAATGTTCTAATTATCTTATGGGTGTTAGTATTTATTAATTTTAATGTTGATTTGAAGTGGGTTTGATTGATAGTTGTGTTTTAATTCATGAATTGTAGTTGCAAATATAGTTCTAGTTTAACATTCTAGGCTTGCTTGAGAAAGAGGTTTTAGAATTAAAACTATCAATTGATGATTGTTGATGAGTCCACGATTTGGACTCATTTAGGCTTTCTTTAATAGATTTAGTGTCCTCAAATGCATATTTTGTGCCAAGAACTTATGTAAATCCTTGATTTTTAGGTATTTGGATTTTGGAACAAAGCATGAACACTAATGAGCAAAGAGGAACAAGGCAGTTGAAAGAACAAAGAAAAGAGGGCCCGATGATCGCCTAACCCAGTGAGCGAGTCGCCGAATGGCCATGATCTCGCCTAAAGTTCTAGTGTGCCAAGCCCTGAAAGAGAAAATCAAGTCAGCGATAGAAAGGAGCAGTCGGTGAGTCGCCGAGTCACTGAACTGTTTCGCGATGCAGTGCTAAATCGCCCAAAGTTACAGAACTTGAAGATGGTGAAGGCAAAAGCAAAAAGGCAATGGAATTGACCAAAGGGCGGATCGCCTAGTGGATCGGCGATCCCGAGTTATTGAGCCAAACGGTCCTTCGCAACATATTTTTGGCGACTATAAATACATTTTTAAATTCTTAGATGAGTTATCAGTGATCAATTTTTAGTAGAAGTTTTCATTATTATCAGTTTTTGAAGTTTTAGAACTGAGTGTATTGAGACAGTATTTTCCTTAGCTTTGAAGATTTGAAGGTTTCCATTTTTGAAAAATTGGAAGTGGCTCTTTGAGATTCTTCAACCTTGACCTTTGTAAAGACGAAATTAATTGTACCCAGTTGATGAAAACATAATTTGGTAACGATTTCTATCTTTTTATGATGTCTAGCTAAAACCTCAATTCTTGGGGTGTGATTATGTGATTATGGGTTGATTTAGCTGCTGGGTATTGTTAATTGATAGTTTAAATGTTGTTTAAAAGTGATTTTAATTAGTAATTGTGGGTTCATTTAAAGGGTTGTAATTGCAAATGAAATTCTAACTTCGTGTTTTTGGCTTGCTCGAGAGAGAGGTTTTAAAACCAAGATTATTGATCTGATGGTCTATGGGTATTGAGTTGTTATGGGTTCAACTCGAGAGAGTGAATCCTAAACCCTTTTCCACACATTCAGCTCAAGAGAGTAGGTTGTTCTTAATTGCTGCTTATTGGTGTTTGAGAGAAACCAATTTGAATCGGGGTAAACTGTTCGAGAGAAAGTTTATCCCCACTAAAGTCTAGCTTAGTCACTAATTTACGGCTATTTACTATCAATTGCAATTACCCATTTGTCTACCTTAGCCTATAATACAATCACATCCCAAGAACCCATCTCTTTACTTGTTTATTCGTGTTATTTGTTGCAGTTGTAGTTGATAATTACAGTCAAAACCCCCATATTTGACACTTGTGGCACCCTTAATTTGAACCATGCTTTTATTCATAAATGTTTTTACCTATGATTGACTTGAACATATTTGTACTTGGCTATTGAATATTAAGCACGTACCACTCCCTTTGGGATTCGAACCCAACTCACTTAGTTGGGTTATATTATAGACTAACGATTGTTGGGACTTAGAATTGGAAGAAGTGTCCTGATACGTGAAATAAATTGTAGTGATTGGGTTATTGTTGATTCAGCTCGAGAAGGTGCATCTGAATTCGATCCTACCAATCTAGCTCTCGAGAGTAGATCAATTGAGGTTTTGGGTTGTTCTTAATTATTATGCTTGTTGAGGTTCGAGGGAATGACGAGTCTGAGATTTTGATTCATTTAGGGCTTTGTTTTGATAGTCTAAGTGTCTTCAAATGCCTATTTTATGCTCTAAACTTATGTTAAAGTGTTGATTTGCAGCATTAAAGGCTAGGGGGCGAGGCAAGGACACTACTGGACAAAAAAGGAACAAACAAGCTGAAGAAGTGAAGAAAAGCGAACCTGGTGATCGCCAAGACCTCTCAGCAAACCACCGAGTGGCTCTTTAGCTCGCCCAAAGTTCCAGCTTGACAGCCCTGGAGAAGAACCAATTTGGCGACAGGATTGGAAATTCAGTGAATCACCGACCAACTCCGCGATAGCAACTTGGATCGCCTAAAGTTACAAGACCTGGAAAGCTAATGACAAATGCAATATGGTGATGGAAGAGAGCAAAGGGCGGACTGCCGAACCACTCGGCGAGGCGTGACTTATTACGCCAAATGGACTTTCAAGCCAAAATGTGGGCAACAATAAATTGGAATTCAAAAGGAAGATTGAGTAGTTCTGATCTCCAAGTTTGAGAGTTAGAGTTTTCTTTTGAGTTTTTCAGTTCCTATTGTAGACTTTGAGGATTTCTAAGCTTAATTTTGAGGATTTGAAAGTTGGTTTTTGAACTGAATCATTAGGGACCATTGTAAAGGCTTGGAGACTCTTACCCAGCTAATGGCTAATCTAGTTGGTAGTTGTTTTTACCTTTTTATGAAGCTTAGCTAAAACCCCAATTCTTGGGGTGTGATCATGTGATAATGGACTTAATTAGGTTATGAGTATTGTTATTTACTGATTTTAATGCTTAATTGAAGTGGGTTTAATCATTAGTTGTGTATGAATTTATGAATTGTAGTTGCAAATGTAGTTATCGTATAGAGTTCCGGGCTTGATTGAGGGAGAATTTTTAGAACCAAATCTTTCTATTAATGATTGTAGTTATTGGATTGATATGGGTTTAGCATGAAAGAGTAAGTCCTAAATTCGATTCTACCCATCTAGCTCGAGAGAGTGGATGAATTAAGGTTTTGGGTTATTTACATTGTTAAGTTTGTTGATGTTCAAGAGAAATCAGTTGAATCGTGGTAGTTATTCGAGAGAAAACTATTATACCCTTAGTGTAGCCTACCCATTGAGATTTAGCAATTCATTAGTAATTTTGATTACCCATACAACGAAATTAACCCATAATCGATCACATCCCAAGACTTCCTCTCTATATTGTTATTTCTCTTATTTTCGTGTGTGTTTTAGTTGATAATTGACAATCCAATCCCCCCATCTGACATTCGTTGTCACTCACTTATAATTGTTTATATGTTTTCAATAATTGATACTCCTATAACCGATTAGACCACATTTGTACTTCATAACTGAATTCGAACAATTGTACCGCTCCCTGTGGGTTCGACCCCAACTCTTTGTTGGGTTTTATATTGGATAACGGCTGTTTTTACACCTAGAATTGGAAGAGGTGTAATCAGAGCGTTAATCAGAGAACTCGCTTAGACCGTGGTAGTTGATCGAGAGATGGCTATTACATCTAAAGCCTAGCCTACCCACTAAGATTTAACGTCTTTTAGTAAATTATAATCACCCATATAGTGAAATTGGCATTTACATGATCACATCCCCAAGGATCCCTCTCTACTTGACAACTCCCCTATTTTCGTAGTTATTAATTGCTTAATCTAATCCCCCATTTGATACTAGTTGTCAACCCCTACAACTTAATTTAATTGTTTCGATAAAATCTATTCCTACAATCAACTAGAACACTTCTTTCACTTCGTAATTTAATTCTCTACCGTATCACTCTCTATGGGATCGACCCCAACTCTTCGTTGGGTTTATACTAGATTGCGATTGCCTACACTTAGAATTGGATGAAGTGTAGTTGAGTGTTATAAAAAATGGCGCCGCTGTCGGGGAGTGGTGTTTAGAATTATTTTAGTGAAGTTTAGTTGTGTTCTAATCTTGTTTGTAGTTGAATCAACTTGATTTGTTTTTGTGTTTTGTTGGCTGCTCTTTAACAGGTGACGAGATGAGTGTGAACGGGAGCAACACTAGCTAACTTAGACACAATGATGACATCAATAACTTGCATGATGTCAATGAAGCTCAATTGGTTGGGTAGTGTGGGTGTTATCGGTTGCCTCCGGTCGTGGGCGATGCGGTATTTCCTGTGACCAACACTTTGTTGCAGATGTCGCAAATGAAGGGTTTGTTTGGAGGTCCGGCTCACGAGGATCCCCATGACCATATCTAGAATTTTGTGGATGTGTGTTGTCCATTCTCTTTCAAGTACATCTCACATGGGTCAGTCCGACTTCGGTTGTTCCCTTTTTCTCTAATGGGAACGCAACAAAGTGGTTAGGTGACCTACCAAGGGACTCAATTACTTCTTGGGAAAATATTACCGAGGTGTTCTATATATGATTTTTTCCTTCTTCAAGGATGATTGCATTGAGAGATAAGATTCAGGGCTTCAAACGATTGGATGGGGAACTATATCATGAGACATGGTTGAGGTTTTAGAAGTTTCTACTCCAATGTCCAACTCACGGACTCCCAAATATCGTGTTGTTACAATATTTCTACCGGAGTCTAGATTCAGTCAACAAAGGTGTGGCTGACCAACTCATTCAAGGAGGAATCATACAGCAACCATTTGAAATTGCACCTACTCTTCTTGATGGGATGACGAAGATTAACCGTGCTTGGTACACTAGGGAAGATTAAATGTATCCTTTGAAATTTAGGATGACAAAGGAACAACTAGAAAAGGACAAAGAGAAGGATGAAAACAAGGCTAAAATGATGACCCAAGTGGATCTTTTGTCGAAACATGTCATGGGTAGTGGTTCTAATGTTGTGAATGCAGTTGGAGTTAGTGGAGTAAATCCCGATGATCTTCACTTTGAAGCTTTGTACAATGAAAAAGTACAATTTCTAGCAAATCATGGAGGAGGCTTCGGCCAAAATTATCCAAGGCAAGGCGGGAACCAAGGTTGGAATAGAGAGTATGATGAAGGTTGGAAACACCGTGATAGGAAATGGCATGACTGTGGTACAAACTAGAGGGAGCGAGACGGTGACAAAGAGATATATGTACCTCCCTATGAACGTCAAAAGCCAAAAGAGCAAAGGGCAGACCCTGAAAATTTCCGCACTAATGATATGCTTGCACACATTCTCAATAAAGTGGAAGGGTCAGATAAGGTGCTAAAAGAATTGAAAGATGACGTCTCATCTATGAACCAGACGATTACTTCTCACTCAGTGTCCATTAAACAGCTGGAAACACAGATGGGTCAAATCTCTTCTCACTTAAACCCAAGGCAAAATGGGGGTCTCTCAAATGATACCTGATGAGTCCATGATTTAGACTCATTTAGGGCTATATTTTGATGAAATTAGTTTCCTCAAATGCATGTTTTGTCTTGATATCTGATGAAAACCGTTAAGTTTAAGGTATTTGAAGTTTAAGGGAAAACATGGACACTATCGAGCAAAAAGGAGCAAAAGAAGGTAAAAGAACGAAGAAATGAAGATCTGCGAATCGCTGAACCCATTTGGTTAATCGCCAATAGATCGCATCTTCACCTTTTTTTCAGTGCGCTGAGCCCTAAATGAAAGGAGCAAATCGGCGGTGAAAAGAAGCAGTCGGCGTATCACTGAGGGACTCCGAGAAGCAGTACTACATCTCCCAATTATCCAGGACACAAAGATGTTGAAGGAAAATGATGAAAGACGACGAAGTAGCCCAAAGGGCGAATCGCCGATTCCCACTAATGTCGCCAAAAGATCATTCGGAGCACATTTTCTAACAACTATAAATACTAGTTCAGTTTTATTCTTAGGGGAGAAAATTTACCTTATTTTATCTAGTTTTTAGATTATTAAGTTGGAGACAGAGTTTTGGAAATATTCTCTCTAAGTTTTGGAGAGGGTTTTGAAAAACTTGGAGCTTCCAAAGGGTTTCAAATTCAAGAAATTGAACTTGGGTCTCTTGGGTTCTCCACTCTTGGCTTGTGTTAAGACTTAATCTTGCATACCCATTGATGGAAGTTGATATTGGTATACGTCTTTATCTCTTTTACATGCGTAACTAAAACCCCAATTCTTGGGATGTGATTTTGTGAATATGGGTTAGATTAGTTGTTGGATCTTGCTTGCTGATAGTTTAATTGTAGTTTAATTATGAGTTCGTTTAGTGGTTGTGGATGAATTTAATGAATTTGTAGTTGCAAATATAAGTTTATTTATGTGTTTTCGGGTTGCGAGAGAGAGATGTCATAATACTAAGACCACTAAATGGATGGCCAGTGTGAGTGGGTCGACATGAGGTTCAACTCGAGAGAGTGAATCCTAGTCCCATGTCCACACACTCAGCTCGGGAGAGTGCATGGTTTAAGGCGGAGGATGTTCTTCATGCAGTAAGTGGGTGTCCGAGAGGAATGTATTTGAAACGAGGTAAGTTGCTCGAGAGAGAACTTATCCCTTTTAAAGTCTAGCCTAGTCATAATTACTCAATGAATTTACTATCAAAAGCATATACCTAATGATTTGGTCTATCCCATATTCCTATCACATCCCAAGAATCCCGTCTCCATACTTGTATTTTTCCTTATTTTCACTGTTTTGGTTGTTTCTTGCTTACAAACCACCATTTGATATTTGTTGGTTATGTCACCCTTTTTAATTTGTGATGTTTTCATACGCCAAAGTCTTTAGCTACGATTAGCTTTAGCACTTTCGCCCTTAACCACTAATTCTCACGCCCACTCCCTTGGGACTCGACCCCAACCCTTGGTTGGGTTACTAAACTATTGTACGATCGTAGACACTTGCATCGAAAGTTCTGTCTTGATTACACAAACATCAAAATGGCGCCGCTATCGGGGAGTGGTGTTATGTGAAAGTTTTTGGCGTAAGAAGAATTTTGCATTTGGTAGTCGTAGTTTACTAACTTTATTTTTAGTTTTGTTTTCCTTTGACTTTGTTGATGTAGGTAGGTACCTGAAACGACCCCAAAAATGCCCGAAAATGTGCTTCGGAAACACCTATAATTGTAATTTCCATATATCTCAAAATCCGTGCATGATTTCGGAAATCCGACTTCATATTCTTGTTTAGGGGGTCAAATTGAGT
>JAJOOF010008880.1:0-28132 GCA_029582545.1 Solanum lignicaule | reverse complement strand
ATACAATTTTTTTTTTTTTTTTTAAATTTCATATATTTTTCTAACCCTACTCCAAACCAACCCCCAGCCCCCCCCCCCCTCCCCCAAACAAAAAAAAATTAATAATTAAAAATATTAAAAATTTAAGATTTGCTTTACCTTATCCAACCCCTACCCCCCTCTCCCCCAGAAAAAAAGTATTTTGAAAGAATATTTCATTTTTACGCCACCCGCCAAATTTTTTTTTAAAAAAAAATATTTTTACGACACCCCCTACCCCACCCCCCAGGTCACCCCCGTCAAAAACTTAAATTGTTTTTGATAAATATTTCAAATTTTAAAAAATTCATTTTTACGCCTCCTCCTAGCCCCATCTCCCGCCACCACCCGTCAATTTTTTTTAAAAGAAATTTATTTTTGAAAAATATTTCAAATTTTAAAATTTTCATTTTTATGACCCCAACCACCCCCTCCCCACGGCCATGCCCATCAAATTTTTTGTTTTTATTTAAAAAATTGTTTTTGAAAATTATTTCAAATTTTTAAAATTTATTTTCTACGCCACTCCTACATCCTCCCTGCCATCCCCCTTCCCCATAATTTTTTTTTAAAAGAATATTTTTGAAAATATTTCAATATCGAAAGTCAGGGTCAGGTCCTGGTTCGGATTTTGGAACTATCGTCGGGGTTGTGTCCTAGTTCGGGTGTCAGGATCGGGTCCTAGATCGATTATCGGGGTTGATTTTCGAGTAAGAAATTATTTTCCTAAAGGGTTTTTTTGGTCTCAAGCCAAAAATAAAAGATATTTTTTAGAAAAATGTTTTTCATTCACCAACCAAACATTAAAAAATATTTACCAAAAAATATTTTCTACTCACTAACCAAAAATGAGACAATAAGTTAGAAATCCATTTGTTTTCCAAGAAAACATTTTCTATGGAAAACATTTTCCTTGATACCAAACACACCCTTAATATACTATATCGTGCGATTTTATAAATTTTTGCTTATTTGGTAAGATGGTATAAATATTGGGACAATTTTAATAGTTTTACAACTTATGAGGATTTTATATTTATTAAAAAACATACAACATAAAAAATTTAAATTGCATGTCCAAATAAAACTTTAACTTTATCTTATAATTTTATATAACATTATCCAAACGAGACAAACATAATAATAATTTAAATATGTTTTTGACATATTCACTCTTAACTGAAATTCTTTTATAGTGGGAGTATATTTTTGTAATATCATATTCGGATTTCATGTCACATCATCAGTCCCTCTCCACGCAAGTCTCCTATCACTCCGCCACTCTCCTCTCCTCCTTTATTCTTCATCAAAACTATACCTTCACTTTGAAAAATTATCTACACAAGACCTGATGATCTCCTCCAGCTCCATCTCTGCTGAATCTGCGCCCACACCCACTGTCAGTACCTTTCTTGATTCTGTGTTTGAATTGTTTTTTTTAGTTTATCACATCATCAAATTAGACTATTTCTTGTACACCCTTTTGGCCCGATCATCTTGTTGATCCTTCTTTTCTTGTGGGGTTGTGGGGTATTTGAGATTCTTGGAAAACTATGAAATTTTGTTGAAGAAAAACATGATTTTTTTATGTTCTTGGTAATTTTCCTTGCTCCAATGGATGAGGAAACAGGGGGAAAGGGTAAGGAAATAGTAAGAATTAGGAAAGTAGTGTGATTTACATATTTCCTGGATTGTGTTTACTAAGCTTTAATTGTCAATCTAGCTAATGATCTATTGAACTTACCTTGTTGAATGAAATTATGGGTTATGAGTTCTTTTCCCCTCTTTATGTGTTGTTTTAATGTCATCAGATAATATAGTCTTTACTAGGTAGTTTAATGAGGTCTAAGCTTTTTCTTTTTTCTTTTTTCCCAATTCAATTATAGCTGAGTATTTGTTTGTGTTTCTTTTTGATTAATTAAGCATGGATGAAAACTTTATCTTTCTAAACTGACAGAAGTCCGATGGAGAAAATGAAGGGGATTCTTCGGTATCTCTAACGTACAGAATCAATCAGCTGAAAAGGCAAATTCAAACGGACAGAGTTCTTTCAGTTAGGGTACTAGTTCTTTTGCATTTCTCTATTTTATATTTAACACTTAAAACTGTATTTCTGCTGATATCATAGCAAGCACACAGATAGGCTTGTGCATTTCTCTGATACTCTTATCTCTTTCTATGTTGAATGGTGTTCGGCCAACCCATACCGTAGTTAATGCAGAACATTCATTGGAAACTTTGATCTCAAATGAATATTCTTTTCTTACAGATTTTTGTTTTTCTATTTCTTGTTCTGTGAGCAAAGCAAATAGTGAGTAACTTCTATTTTCTGAGTTTCCAATTGGAAGACTTTTGAGTGGAAGTTTAAAAATTTAAAGTGTACAATTAAACATGCGGGCTGCCAATTTGCTGACATATATACACACAGATATATCATAAAAGGATATATCTGTACTTGGAGAAACAAAACATCAACAAAAAAAACTGTACTTGAAATGAAGAATGTGAGTGCTATGTCATATGAATTTGCTAGAATAATACTTGGAGAAACAAAACATCAACAAAAAAAACTTTACTTGAAATGAAGAATGTGAGTGCTATGTCATATGAATTTGCTAGAATAATTGCTTACAATGTTTCTTTTAATTGATGGGCACAACATGAATAGTGGTTTTGTAACCCCCTCCCTCCAAAAAAAAAACCATAATTAAAAGAAAGGGCAAAGGATTATCTGACATGGTTATTTTTGTGTAGGACAAACTTGAAGAGAACAAAAGGAAGCTAGAAAATCATGTTTCTGAACTTCTTTTGTTGGCTACATCAAGGAGTGATACTATGAAGAACTCTGGGACTGGTAAAATGCTTTCTTTAAGAATATCAAGTCCCCTCTGCAAAGTTGGTGGACTTGTTCAAGGTTCAGGAGACAGGGACTATGCTAATGGAGAGGAAGTCGTATCTTCAATAACTGCTAGACTTCCCTTCATTCAGAACATTCCACCATATACTACTTGGATCTTTTTAGACAAGTATGTGATAATCATAGCTATCTCAAGTACAATACTGTGAAAAAGTCCACAGAAGAGGACACTTAAGGAAAGAAATTCTAAAAATAGCATTTGTGCTAGCTACATTGGTTAGCTACCTGAATATTTCGCCAGTATAAGGCTTAATTAGAAGCACTAAAATTTGCATCTTTTTCTTTATTTTCCGTATTTGTTTTGGACAAAACACTTTCATGACAAGCTTGAGATAGAACATTTGACCTTTGTCGTGGATTTATTTTCCTTTTAATAGCTATTTTGGTGATAAGTTACCATCAACAGCTGAAGTCCCACTCTGAAGTCTTAAGGCAGTTCCACAATTTAATAGCTTGGAGAAGATTGGGGGAAAATTAGTTTTCAGTAGTATTATTCATCCATTATCATGCATTAAAGCTAATCTTGTTCATCATGCCTTCTTCAGTTACTCTTCTTTAGCTTCTATATTATGTACTTCTGAGTTTTCGATTAGGCCAATAATTGATGCTACCATGATTATACTTTCTTTCTTATTCAAATTGAGGATTTTATTTGCTCTTTGCTCTCAATTTTTCTTCACAAAACACAGAAATCAAAGAATGGCTGAAGATCAATCAGTGGTTGGGAGAAGGCGGATATATTATGACCAGCATGGTAGCGAGGCACTAATCTGTAGTGACAGTGAGGAAGACATAGCAGAACCAGAGGAAGAGAAACGTCATTTTTCTGAGGGAGAGGACAAAATTCTTAGGTGAGTTCAGATAATATAGCATGTATTACAACTTTATAAAATGTTATTGTTCATTTGTTAAACAAATTTTTGCTTCTGTGTCAAAGAGAAAGATTGAGCATAGACTGTTTCGAAGAGTTGGATTTGATGTAGGTTTATTTCTCTATGTCGCAACTAATGCTTAGTGCTTGCATAGGGAAGGTTTGTATATGTCATGCCCCAAATCCACGTGACCAGCTAACGACACACTACCCTACCTGAGCAAACCAAACCCATATGATGCATCCTGACCATATGCATGAAAGCCATTTGACCTTCTTTTTTTATACATTTTCAAATTAATCATGAAATATTTTCAACTTCAAAAGAACATGAAGCATTTCACAAGAATAATGAAATCAAAATAAAAGGGATGTCTTTCCATGTATTTCATGTAAACTCCCATTATTACAACCAAACACAACTTCTATGGAGCCTCTATACAATGGAATATAATTAAACTCTTGGGACAAGTCCTGTCTGAAGAAAAGAATAAGGGACACACTAGCTACCACGGAATAAAATTTGTGCCTCAACATATACATTAGGAAGAGAGTCACCCTAGCCATGTCGGCTCATCACGTGTCACGCCTCATCTTGAAATATGAAAAATAAAGGGGGCCTAAAGAGGGCTGAGAGTACATTGTCACAGACTCTATAAGTATCATTGACTCTCTCTCTCTCAGTCAAAGCTGGGACAAGACTTTATTAGAAAATCAATGCAAGTATCACTTGATATAAAACATAATACATTGATATCAAATTGAAATTTCAACATTTGAACTTAAAAGTCAAGTGTAAACTCCATTTCAGAAACCTTATAAACTTTCAATAATAAATGAACAAGTTATTCTCAAGCATGATTAAATAAAATTATAAATTTTCATTTCAATTGAATTAACTCATTGAAATCACTTTCGGCTCGTTAGGCCTAAATATATGGAAATGTTACATTTCACCGGGAGTACTATACCAACACCGACACAGGATCCAAGGTCAACTAGGTGATCAACTTAGTGGCTAGTATCATACACCCTACTTGCTCAAGTCGTCTCATTGTAGTGCCGTACGAATCGACTCAACCATACTATTATAGCACACTATACCCTTCCATGGGGACACTTTACCCTATCCCTTTACCATTAGGTAGAGTCTATGCCTACACTAGCACATGTAATTTTGTGACAGCAAACGGAATCTATTTGAAGCGAATCGTGGTGAACAATAGTAACTCCCAAAACAATTTAAATATTCTAAAATAGATTCATGACTTAGTAGCCTAAAAGATATGTACATTTATCAAATCATGGCGCTCATAGCCAATACAAACTATTTGAACAAAAAACAATATATAATCTTTCCTCAAATTATCAAAGCATTTACCAAACGAAGATTTAAGATGCAAAGTATTCATCAAGTGTTATTTCAAATCATTTGGTTGTTAAAAGCATAAATATTATTGAATATAAATCAGTTAAACGAAATAGCACTTTAATGTGATTTTTGACACAATTGAAATATTTGTTTTTGTGCCTTTAGAATCGTGCAAGTCTTCATAAACTTATGAAATTTCATTTCAAGTAGCATTTCAACAATTAGCTTCAACTCTAAATTTTCATATCTACACATTGTTTATAAATCATTGGTATGCCATATGCAACCCAATTTATAAAGCATGGAGAGACCCACACTCGCTCGCCCCCACAAGTATTGCCTCACATTACACATTATTATCTTGAACACATGTAGAGAAAACACCTCAAGAAGAGTAAGTCTTAACTTACCTCAACTTCAAGCTCCAAAATAATACTATGACAATCAACTTGATAAACTGTCCAAACATCATCAATAAGTCGACATCTACAAATACGGTATCTCAAATACATCAAAGGCCAAAGCATATCCAAACTTCCTCACCATTTATCCAACTTCCAACACAACTAGAGTTTTCCATTTACAACTCTTTCAACCACCACAACTAGCAACGAATACTTTGGACCTTAGTAAATAAACAAGTTCTAGGTAGTGTATTTACCTCCTTCAAGTTTTTCCTCAAAAACCGTAAGCTTGGGATTTTTGGTGTTCTTGAACAATTTGATAAAATTTATAGATTTGTTTGTTTAAATGATGTTAGAATCCGTGTATATCAAGTATAATTAACTCAAAAAATCATTAGTAACGTACCTTGGTTTGTAATAGAGCTCCCAAGCATCAAATTGCCACTTTTGAGCTCACAACCCTAACCCCTTTCTCAAAAACCAATTCTGTCCCGAAACTGGTTTTTATATAGACCTGGAAGTTTGTTGCTATGGCTATGCGTCGCATGACCCGTGACAGCACTGTCAGTCTTTGGTAAAATGGCCATATCTCCTTGTATGAATATCCAGATAACTAATGGCTTGAACCTTTGGAAACTGTACTAAAAAAACTTTAATTTGATATATAGTGGACACCATAATTCTTTATAGATTGGGAGTTATGCTAGTTTAAAGTTAGGCTTTGTGCGCATTTCTATGCAACTTTAGTCCATAGTGTGGTTTCCAATTTGGTTTGGCCCCAGGGCTCTCCTAGACCCCATAATCACTTCCAATATACCTCATATACTTATCATCGTGTCCATGTGATGTGCTTCATATCATTAGCCCTCATTCAAACACAATTAAGGTAGTTAGAATGTGTAGAACTTCTTAATGGCCTTCAAACATTTCGAACTTTCCGAAGTGTTACAGTAAAGAAATTCTGCAATTTTATCCTTGCCATTTTCTTTACATTTGAGATTTCCATTTACTAGAATTAGAAGATTTATTATGTTGTTTCCTGAATAATACAGATGCAGAGCACAATTTCGCCTTTCAGCTCTGTTCTTATTTTTTTTCTGTGTCCATAGATTTCCTTAATTTTTGGTTTTGTGAAATGATGATAGGTTTTCCTCAGACACTCATAGCTCATATGGGTAAAGAAAAATACTCCCTTTATCCCGTATATAATTACTATTAGCCCCAAAGGGTGAGTGGTCAATGACGTGGGTTGAGAACCATGAGGTCTCTGTTCAAATCTTAACGGAGACCAAAAAAACACTAGGTGATTTCTTCCCATCTATCCTAGGCTTGGTGGACAGTTACTTGTACATAATGCTGGTGGGAGGTATCCCGTGGTATTGGTCAAGATGCGTGCAAGCTGGTCCAGACACCACGGTTATAAAAAAAAATACTATCAAAACATATAGAAATTTGTAAGTACTTTAATAGAACATTGTGATCTGTATCACTTTACGTAGTCTCTAAATATGTAATTTTTAAAACCATAAAGAAGGGCAATGTTCAGATATACACCAAAAAGTAGGTGCTTTGACTCTCATACATCCAAAATCATCTCTGTTTGGTATGAAGGGTGTTGATTTGATTGTTGTAAGTTGTTGGATTGACAGATGATTAGTTATCTTGTCCTATCCCCAGTCTCCTGCCACAGTAGCCTGGGCATATTACACTTCTTTCCCTTGGATAGAATAGGTAGCTTTCTGTATGTTAATGTAAGCTTCCACGCACCTTCAGTGAACTAGAATATCCTACCTATATTTAGCCAGCTGGAGGGAGTTGCTAGCATTTCGTTCTAGTAGTTTTCTGACAGAAACGTGTAGCAGGTTTCAGATTTCAGACAGGAAACATATTTTTTTGTTGTGCTTGTCAGTTTGCTTCTCTTTTTGTTTCTCACAGAGCCATCTTATATTCACTTTATGGGATTCTGTAGGATGGCTTCACAAGAGTTTGGGATTAACGAAGAAGTTCTTGACATCTTGACCCAGTACGTTGGAGGCACCACTTCTGAAATCCTGGTAAACTGAGTTGGTGATGTAATTGGGTAATGAACTTATAGATAGTAGATATTTTAGTTCCCTCATTTATGTGTGTTTGGGCTTGCTCACATGTTGACTCATGTTTCTCTATCTTTCATGGTTTTTTTGTTAGTGGCTACCTGTGAAATCAATTTGTATACTATCTGATTTGTATTTGTTTGTTTGTTTATTAGGACCACTGTAATGTGCTTGAGGAAAAACATCAAGATACAGATGGCAAAAACTTGAAAGATTCTAGGGAAAGTGGATTTGGGGGGAGCATGTTTCTGGACAAAAGCCTTACTGCTGCTTTAGATTCTTTTGATAACCTTTTCTGTCGCCGCTGTCTGGTATGTGATTGAAACGTGTTTTTTTTAATTGAAACAGAAGTTTAATGTGTTATTAATTGGCTCCCTGTACTAAAACAGGTGTTCGACTGCCGTCTCCATGGCTGTTCACAAATTCTTATTGATGCTGTAAGTATAATTAGCCCAGCTTATTCTACCGAATTTGTATATGAAAATCTGAAAGTCTTTTTCATTTGGCAGATTGAAAAGCAGCCCTATTCTTCTGATTCTGAAGATGATAGAAAACCTTGTGGTGATCGGTGTTATCTTAAGGTATTCTTTTGACATTTATACACAAGCAAGTAGATCATACTTCTTTAAATTCCCCTCAGTGTATCATTGATTTGGTTTATATTAAGATAACCCTTGTTTTTGAGTTCGTCCGGAATATTTGCAGTATTTTAGTTCCCAAACTTTTTTAACTAAGCAGCTTAGCTTTTTCAGTAAGTATTTAGGCAGCTCTGCTTTTAACATATAACTTTGGTATTAACTGGTTTACTAGTTTTGGATCTGACCGTCAAATGCCAAGTTTACCATCTGTGGAGTAGATGATCGTAAATATACATCTATTTTCTAGGCTTTAAAACCTCCATTCTGATTTTAAAATTTTCCTTTATATTACATAATCAGTTCATTTTTGGTAACACTTGCCACTGCTACTGACTGCTCTCATTTGCTAACTTGCTCTTCCCCTTTTTGTCCCTTCTTTTTTCACTCACTTTCAGCTTTTTATGTGGGAGAAATTCATTTTGAGGTTTTAGGTAAAAGGTGTAGCAAACCAGACTAAATATTCAACTGTAGATCCAGTGGAAGGACTAGAAAAACACACTTCAGAAGCGGGAGGTAGCACTATGGACATCAATAGAACTAGAGATCCAGGTGACGATGATTCACACACTTTGATGACAGATCGCTTTGCTGATTTTTCTTGTCTTGTCCATAACATTTGGAGTTACCTGTTGCTGGTTCAACTTGTGCATGTTTCCCTGTCACAATAGACGAGCACATTGATAGCAAAATGAAGCATGGAGTATCAGAGTCTATAAACACAACTTTAGAGAAGTCAGATCTAGTTTTGGATGACCAACAAGATTCTTCTGGTAAGAGAAGGAAATTGTCACTCCCTAATCCTGTTAGTGTGGCAGCAGAAGATGGATCTGAGAGCAATGGGATGTCTATTATCACCAATGATTATGTATCACATTCACAAGCACCAGATCAGTCTGGCTATAATCATGGTACTTCTTTGCATAAGACTGGGGACAATGTCAGAAATGAAGCAGAGGACACTATAAAGGAAACTGTGAAGCATGCATCCTGCTCCAAAAATCTACCAGAATGGAAACCCCTAGAGAAAGAACTATACTTAAAGGGGATAGAGATATTTGGGAGAAATAGGTATGATTTTTAGTTGATATTGGTTCTTCCTCAATAATGGAATTACAATTATTTTACATTAAAATAGGTTGATATCATCAGTATTCAGTGGTAAGAAATGCATGTCCATGTGAATGAAAAAGATTGAAATGACTGTTCCAAATTTAACTTGTACCTTTCTTTGAGATTTAACAAAAAATTGTTACACTAGGTTTTTTCTTTCCATGTGGATATCATCTGGTAAGGTAGTTCGTAGTTGTTTCTTGTTGACAGCAGAACAGAGAGTGAGAGATTAGATGGTAAAAACAAAAGGAGCCTCTCTAAGTCTTCACATGTCACTTGGTACTTTTGGGAGTACTCAGGTCAGTGGTAACAAATCCTTAAAACTTTACAACCCATGCAATCTATTTCATCCACATGCAATGATAAGTCAGAGTGTCAGACTAAAGGGATCCCTGTGGACTATGCTCCCGCTATGCTCAGGTCTGGGGAAGGGCGGACCACATTATGTCTCATATATGCAGCCTTACCTTGTATTTGTGCAAGACGCATTAGACGCTGTTTCCGCGTGCAATGATAGGTCAAACTCAGAAATAGGAACTGTCTGTCATTCTCTTCCAGCTGCACACATTAGTGTTTCCAAGCCGACATCTGTGAAATTATTTTTAAGATCCAAAGCTCCACATGCTGACCCCACTTTGTGGGATTTCGCTGGGTATGTTGTTGTTGTAAAGGTCCACATTCTTTGTACTCATTTAAAGGATTTCCATATGGATATACTGCTATCTTTTTTGTGTCTCCCGCCAATTTCAAGCAGTCCTTTCCTGGGGCTTCCAGATAGCCAATCCTCGGTTTCTTCACATTCTATAGATGCTTGTAATAATTTCCGATGGAGGTACTTCATATGGTTCTACAGGCACACATATTATTGTACCATCTGCCACCATATTTGGGAGAAGCTATTGTAGTGCTGATTAAGCTTTGGACTCAAAAGGGCACACATTCCTGTGAGGAACCATGCGCAATTGCAGATAGTTGAAAGTTTAGATAAGTAAGAATTGGTCGGTGGGCTATGAACAGGAGATGGCTTTAGCTGTACTGCATTTTCTGGGAACTTATGCTATGTTAAATTATCTTTTACAGAAGTATTATTGATGTCATTTAAGCAATAAACAATATGAAGGTGATGGAGTATCAGATGTTTTTCGGAGTCCTTTTCACTTGTATTATTGTGATAAATGAATCAGCATCGAACTCAGGGATATTTTTCTAGCTCACACCAGAGCCTAGGTGATTGGGGTATAGTTGGCGGCTAAGGGGCTTGGGGGAGGAGTAGGGACACAGATAGTATGTGGGCTACAGCTTCATGCTAGAGAGGAGTGGGGACACAGATATTTATCTAGCTCACACCAGTGCTTCAAATTCTTCTTTTCTTTCATGCCAAGGGTCTATCGGAAACAGTTTATCTTCCCCATAAAGGTAGGGGTAAGGTCTGTGTACATCTTACCCTCCCTAGAGCCCACTTGTGGGATTGCACTGGGCATGTTGTTGTTGTTACACTTTACCTGTGATATGCCTTTGTATAAAAGACCATATGTTAGCTAATATAAGTTTTTGTTTCTTTCTATGCCAAGATTAGTTGCTGAACTTTCCTCAGTATCAATCAATCAGTCAATCATAGAAGTGAAAGTAGGGAACATTCATCTTTTTTCTGGCCTTCGAGGGACCCTTTTACATTTAAGGAGAGTTCTTTTTTTCATGTTACGAGACAAAAGGAGCACATGGGTAAATGCTACACCATACTTTAGCTCATTTAGTCCCTCATGAGAAATCTGCTCTTTCTTTTTATGCAGATCATATTCTAAACCCCTCCCTCACCACTTGGTCGTACTTCTTAAATACATGAAGTTGATGAAGTGTTGGTTACAGATTCTTGTTGAACTATATTTGGTCAAGTGATATGCTCAAATCAGATTGTTATGTCAATATGTATCAGCTCTAATGGATATCTCATTCATTGCAGTTGCCTCATTGCTAGGAACTTACTTCCTGGCTTGAAAACTTGTATGGAGGTATCCTCTTACATGGATAACAGAGCAGCGGCGCAACGTGGAGGCTCCTCAAGCTTATTTTCGGAGGATAATGGGAAAACTGACATGGATTACATGGTTTGTGCTCCTCTGCATGCCTACTCATATACTTGATGCATTGGGTGTTTGTACAGCATTGTCCTTTTAGTGCTGATATTTTTCAATCCAGCAGTGTCCCCATATTAAGACTAACAATCCCATTAACATTATCCTTGTCCTCATAAGACTAACTCCTTATGCTGATATTTTTCAATCCAAGGACAAGGATATTGCTAATGGGATTGTTAGACTTCTCTTCAAATCCTAAAATGGTAAAAGTTTTCCCTACCAAATGATGGACTTAAATCCAATGATAAAGTTCAAAAGAAAAAGGTTAGCCCAATTGCAAAACCAAACATCACATTGCATCAAAGTCCATATCAATATTTTAGTGCGATAAATTATAATACAGGCACTCGTTAATCTCACTTTACAACAAATTACCTAAAAAGTTAATTCATGAAGGTTATTATTTTAATTCTTGTAGTATAATCTAGGGCTGTATACAAAAAGTATACTCATCTTTTTTCACATGAAGATATGTAGAGCTAAAGTACTTGACTAGAGGACAGACTTCTAATTTCAGTCTATAACTTGGACAAAGCAGTCTGAACAGACTGTTCCAAGCTATCAGCTTTGCAATAAAAAGAAAAGGCATCATGGATCTTTTGGTATTCATGAGACCATTTTGACAGTTATAAATATTTGGAGCAGCAGGCAATGCTACCCTCTAACATTCTGTACCCTCTTTTTTTGTGTTTTACAAGGATGGGTAGCTTTTTGCTCTCAAAGAAAAAACCATGGTTTTCTCTAGCCAGAATAAGATATTTTCACATGCAGAAGGAAGAATCATATTGTCAAGAATTACTTCTAGTTCATTTTTGAAGCATCAGAATGATGCACAAGTTTATTTTAGGAATTTGAGAAAGTCAGATCTTCTTTGGAAATTGATGCATATATGAGAATATTTGTTTCCCTTGAATTTCTCATGCTATAAGTGGAACATACGTACTACCATATAAGGTGCTACTGGAATTGAAAATGCTCAAATAGCTGATTTTATTTTGTTAGCATTCTACTTTCCTAGATTAGTTTGAGTTATTTCCTTCATGGTGTTATATCCAACTAATTGATGTATTTGTCTATTTAGGAGCTAGATATTCCGACAAAATCACGTTTTCTTCGTAGAAGAGGCAGAACACGCAAACTGAAATATTCCTCTAAGTCTTCTGGGCATCCCTCAATCTGGAGAAGAATGGCCGATGGAAAGAATCAATCATGTATACAATATAATCCATGTGGATGCCAGCCGATGTGTGGAAAGCATTGTCCTTGTTTGCAGAATGGTACTTGCTGTGAAAAGTATTGTGGGTATGTTGAGCTTTTGAATTTATCAATAAAGGATTTCATCTTTGATTTGTCAAGTTAGATGCCTCTCCAGTCCACCTTTTTCTCTTCTATTTTTTTTTTCTTTTAACTACTTTCATGCCCTCCTATAAAGCTTGTTCTCTTGCACCCCTCCCCTCCTCCTGGATTTGTTGGTTGCTCTGTTTGATGCTATGAATGGATCATTTGTGCTCACCACAGATGAGAGTAGTGCAGTGCATCAACTTTTTGTTGCATTTACCATACATTGAACTCCGGCATAGTTGAACAGGACTTAATAAACTAGAATAATTATGTCCTCAATGGCATTCATTTTCATGTGAAAAGAAGACTGCAGCTTGATCCCCTCGACTGTTTTCGTTGTTAAAAAAGTTGTTTAACTTGATGTTTGCTCTATTTTTTTTGGTTTGCTTAGGGCTAGCTGGGAATTCATTTGTTCACTTTCCGATATTATTTCAGGAACCTGTCATATCTCCTAATATCTCTTCTTCCATTTCAGCTGCTCAAAAAGCTGTAAAAATCGTTTCCGTGGATGCCACTGTGCAAAGAGTCAATGCAGAAGCAGACAATGTCCATGTTTTGCTGCTGGACGTGAATGTGATCCTGATGTCTGCCGCAATTGTTGGGTTAGGTAAAATGTTGTAAACTGTGGCCTCTAAATTCACCCATGTACTGCTGCTTGGAATATTGACACACACTTTTCAGCTGTGGTGATGGTTCATTGGGTGAGCCTCCTAGGCAAGGAGAAGGTCAATGTGGTAACATGAGGCTCCTCCTAAGGCAGCAACAAAGGGTCAGACATTTTAGGGGTTTCAATTACTATTTCTGTTATGAAACTGTCTATCTTCCCTTTTCTCCTTTTTCAATCTGTCTTGCGTCATTTCTATAACAGATTCTGCTGTCAAAATCTGATGTTGCTGGATGGGGAGCCTTCCTGAAGGTAAACCGTATTCCTGTGTGACACACTTGCTCCTTAAGCTAGTACTACAATGTATTAATAAACTAATTTAATTTGTTTAATCTTTTTGCGTCTAGAACCCTGTTTACAAAAATGATTACCTGGGAGAATATACGGGTGAATTAATTTCTCATCGAGAAGCAGATAAGCGGGGGAAAATATATGATCGTGCAAATTCGTCTTTCCTTTTCGACTTGAATGATCAGGTGAGCCCTGCTTATATTTGAGATATTCTGATACTCCCTTGTATTGCAAAATCTGAACCTTAGGACCAACCGCCCTGCCTTGTATACCCTAGCAGGTATATGCTCTTATTTCAACAATCTAGAATGTCTGGTTCAGAGAAGTTGTTATGATTTTCAGTGGTGAATTTAGTGCATTAAAGTTTCCAATTCCAAAATATCCAATTATTAGCCTGTGATGTCCTCCGGATTTACTTGTCATTCAAGTTTTTGGATTCTTCTACCTGTATGCCTGATTTCTTCAACCGAAGGAATGATCAAATTAATAACATAAGGCAGTTAACTAATCCCTCCTTTTGAGTGAACCCTGGGCTGGGGATCAAAAGCTAAACAAGTCATTCCAAATGAAGCTTTCATTATTTTTACTAGGGGTGTTCTCCTTTTGGCAATTCAATCCTAATTCTTTGAAATTGAGGTTACCGTATATTTTTTTTTTTCATTCTTTGCAAATATGACTGAGTTGTGATCTAGAAGGTCTATTAATTTGGCATCTTAAGCTAACTTGTTAGAGAATTTTATGAGCCTTGATAACATTTCATCTCCTGCTCTCATCTCTTTATTGCAGTATGTCCTCGATGCCTATCGGAAAGGAGACAAGCTGAAATTTGCCAATCACTCATCAAACCCAAACTGCTTTGCTAAGGTACATACAATCCTATGTATTAGAGTTCAATAAACTTTTTGATTGTTGCTGATTCGACATTTCTTTAGGTAATGCTGGTTGCTGGTGATCATCGAGTTGGGATATTTGCAAAGGAACGTATTGAAGCTAGTGAGGAGCTTTTCTATGATTATCGTTATGGTCCTGATCAAGCGCCAATATGGGCTAGGAAACCTGAGGGCACAAAGACAGATGATTCACCAGCGCCTCAAGGTCGACCAAAGAAACACCAATAATCTCATTGAGACAGCATGCTTAACTATTTTTATCTTATTGTGGAGTGCTTAACACGGAGGAGGACCAGAGGAAGCTGTACTACATCTCTTATATACAGTGATAGTCATGAAGATATTTATTTGTTTTTTCTTTGTTGTGGGGTCCTTCATATTTTATTATATTATTGTGTGCTAATAATAATAAGACATTAAAGAAGTAATAGGAGAGAGGATCCAGCTATGTAAAGAATAAGCAGAAAAATGTTGAAAGAAACATGTATACATGTAGTCATCCGAACAGGTGAAAGAAATTACTTGTGTTGGTTGGACACAAGGTGTCTTATAATAATACAGTTTATATAGATCTGTTTCCTTTTACTCTATTTAGAACCAGTTTTGCCTTGAATTTCTTTTTTGATATTGGGAACAAAGGTGAACCCAAATGTAAAATTTGGAAGAACTTATGTTCATATTGTTGCAACTTTGGATGTATTAATTTGAACCTATTTTAATCCGTCCAAGTTAATCTTGACTAACACGTCCATTTGCCATCTCTAGACATACACAACAAGAGAGAACAAAAGACAAACCTCAACTTCACAGCTATATACAGCTTATCAAACATGGTGAACAAATGAAAGAATTACAATTTGAGGATGAAGCTTCAGTTAGGCAAACTTTTTCTTCTGTTACTTTCTAAATGCATATACAAGATCTCATTCCAGGTATCTGGTACCCCAGGGAGACACCAATGGCTACAATCTTGAACACGCGAAGAGCTACCCGGTTTTCTTCCATATATAGAAGGATGACCATCAATCCTGTAATCTGACAAACCAGTTATGTTCAAAAAAGTAACTGGAGTCTTCATCTTGCCTATTATTTGCTCCATTATTATATTCTTCTCTGGATATTCGCCTCTGTAAGTCTCAGGGATAGGTTGAGAAGCTTCTCTGCAGTGCCCACCAGTGTTCCACTGCCCCCCACTGTCCAATTCAAGGAGAGGGATTAGCCATGAAGCCAATACATCACAAATCTTATAACAATGAGTTTAAAGCATATTAAGGCATACCTGAAATGAGAAGGAGCAGAACTCCTGAAGAAAACTTGTGTTTTGCTTGGATTGACATGTCTATCAATCCATGATGCCCAAGTTGTCAGGGCTTTTTCAAAAGCTGTTGAAACATCAAGACGAGTATGTACTTGATTCCTCTCCTGGTAGTAATTCTTCCTGTTGTGACAGACCGATTATATAAGCGAGAGTAACTACAAGAAGGTAATGCAACATCCATCACACGCAAGAATACCACTAACTTGTTTTCTATCTTCATAGTAATAATTGACAGGATTGATTCACCAAAAAACATCTAGCTCATTAACCGGGGTATTGCCAGGTTCTTTCTATATCCTATCACAATATCATGACTAGGTTTTCATATCAAAATGTTGGCTACTCCAATTAAACAACAATTATTTGCCTCAATCTCAAACAAGTTTAATTTGATCTACATGAATCCTCATTAATCATGTCACAAGATTTAAGCTCATCTCAAGCCAATATAGGCTTCTCCAATTAAACATCAGTAAAAATCTGCTAGTAACTTCCAAGTACCATGTTCTAAAATAGATCTTCACATAGATCATTACACTAAGAACTTCTTAAAGAACAAATTATATTCATACCATTAGTCTTTAGCAGAACTTAAAACTCGAAGAAGAACAAAGTAGCAGAATTAGCCTAAATAGCCGTCCACCCAACTTTTTAAACTAAAAATAGCCGGCCGATGTATAATATATGTATAATCCATATATAATACGTGTATAATCAGTGTATAGTATATGTATACCGGCTAGAAAAAGAACAGTAAATCTGCCTGGCTATAATCTAGTTAACAAAAGGCTTACCCTGCTTTAGTCTTATGGTGATTCCACCAATGAGCAGTGTTAAAGACCAGAATATCAGCCCCTCTCCATCTTGAAGAACCTTTGTCCATCGTATCAATACGCAGGGTCTGCACCCGCTTGCTACCTATTCTTGCCTTGCCCTCATGAACCAAAAAATGAGTAACATAATATTCAACAGTACATTGGTAGTCCTGCAACAATGACACCAAAAAATTGAAAACTGGAAAAACACAACTCTTTGCATATTCAGTTAATCAAAAATTTAAATTATTTACCACAAATTTGAAACAATAATTTCCCTTCTCTTTGGTTATTCTCCGGCCACGAGTTTCATAAACCTTTCTTGGATCTTTTATTGCTCCCATTAACAAGCACAACATCGATTCCCATTGATTCCTGTTGATGGAGTCACCAGCAAACACTAATCTTTTACCTCTAATAAGTTCCAACATCTGAGTAGCATTGAATCTGTACCATACAAAAGTCACAAGCTAAGAATTATTTTATTTCAAACTTTCTTATTACTCTTCCAACTCTATTACTAGCCAGACAATGAAAGTGTACAACTTAAGCAATGGATCCACACACATACACAAAAAAGAGGAAAAAAACAAGGGGCAAAAGAGTCAAGTTTTTATTGTTTTACCTTGGAATGTCACAATCTTGAGGTTGCCACCTCCATTTCATATAATTCTTATCCAATCTCCCATTATTTTCACAACTAAAACCTTCATCAATGTAGGGACATGAAGCATTTGTGTACAAAGGATAGCTCTCATCAAAAACCCACTTCCCTTTTGTGATGTCACATTCTTTCTTATTCACCACCTGAAGCACATCACTAGAAACTTCTTCTTTCTTAGACAAAGTAATAGACACATTCTTCTGCTGCTGATTCCAAATAGGAATACTACTATTGGTACTATCTATTTCAAGACCCTTAGAAGAAACAGTTTCAGATTTGGTCGAACGGTTACCGAAAAAGGTAAAAAAAAATTCACTATTTATATCATAAGCCACTGATTTTGGCTGACTTTCCTTTTCCAAGATTCCCTCAAATGTTGAAAAGTTAGAAACTTGGGACTCATTTTCAACTCTACTGAAATGGGTACTTACCAAAATCGAGTTCTTGATTTGGGTTGCTGAGTAATTTCTGTGAAGACCAGTTAAAGATTGAATCTTGAAAGGAGATCTGAGACCCAAAGAGACTGAAGCAGCAGCAGCAGTAGTCGTACTGTTGAACTGAAAATGAGTTTCTTGACGACTATATAGTGGAAGGTTGAGAACCCATATAGAGAAAAAGATGAAAAAGATTAGAGAAAATGAAATGGTGAAAGAGAAAAGCCAGAGCCTTGTAGGTTTAATGGAGAAACTTCTCTGTTTCTCCATGAGATTTTCTCTGAGTAAACTGCTTTTTTTTTCCTCAGGGTTTTTTTTCTTCTTCTATTATAGTACTCCACTACAAGTCAAGAAGAGTGGTTAAGGTATGGTAATGCACTGTGGCACATGCAAAAATTTAATATACTAATATAGTACTACAACTAATCAAAAGAAAATGGATAAGTTCAATTCAAAATGATTAATAAAACAATGACCGGGAAAAAGCAGATAATGAGAATTGTGACAAAATTGATGATGGGGTGGTGGAAAAGGATAATGTGAGAATTGACAAAAGTGAGTGAATTTGGTTTTCTTCAACTTTTGGTTACACCTAAACTCCATTCAAAGGAGTAGTTGTCAAATATGCACATGCTGTAAATATACCTTGGGCAAGAGGCATGACCCTCTTTTTTCAAGCCAGCAGTGCTTAACCTGCTAGCAACTCCCTCTGGTCCACAAGCTAATAGTTTATTTGTTCGTTGGTTGAAAATTTGATGTTTTAGAGTGAGTCATTGGTAAGGAGGAATAAAATATTTCAAAAGATTTTTCAAATTTCTCTTGGTCAAAATATTTTGTATAAAATTAAAAAAATAAGTAATGTGATTATATGTGAATAATTAATGTAAATGAAGGAATTCGAATGTTCATTAATAATATCTTCATTAAAACTATTTTTTAAATATATATAATAAATGTTAAATTCTTTTAATTTATATGTGATAAAGCATAACTTAAGGGAGGTGTTGAAAATTCTCTCTTTTAATTAGAAAAAAAAAAGTCACTGGCACATGCTGACATCCAAGGGTGCGGTGGAATTTGATAGCAATATACAAACAACTAATCCAGAATAGAAATCAGATTTGATATTCTATATTTTCATTATTTTTTGTTATAAATTTTATATTTCCTTTACAGCAAATTTTTATATTTCCACCTAAGATATTTTAATTTTGAAATATAAATAATCTATTAAAAAAATTATTGTATAATTTATAAGTGATTATAAGAATACTACACAAAATTATGATAAATTATTCAGAAGAGAGAGCAGATAATGGAAACGTGTGCTCAGATTCTGGCGGAATTATGGAAAAGATGGTGACAAAAACGGGTAACGTTTTTTTTATTTTTGCAAGTATAAAATATAAATGGTTATTGAAAAATATTTTTTCTTTTCTTTTCCTTTAAAACAAATTAGTTACATCTTGGCAATGAATAAAAAATTTGGCCATTGTGGTCCCATACTGCCCCTAACTTTTATAACATGGGTTCATTCTATTTCAATAAATCTTTTTCAAATATTATATAATTATAAATAATAGATTTTAAAGTTAATAAATCAAATGAATCAGGATAGATTTTCAAAAGTAAGTCATAAAAATTAAATTCTAGTTAGGTCCTATTCCAGAAAATTAAGAAGCATCAAGTTTTTTATTCATAAAGAACGTTGACACCCTTCATCCTATGCTCATTCAGTTCAAACATCGTTTACAAAAAAAAATTAGGCCATTTAAGACCCCACTTGCATTTAACATTTGTGACCCATACACTATTGAAACAGATTTTGAAAAAGAGAAGCCGCCTTCTTCAACGAAGCTTGTTGAAATATATTTATAGAAAAATCGTTTTGGCCAGAAAATTTGATCAGAATGGTATTTTATCTTTTAAAATATTTTTATCCTTTTAACTTTAACACATTTTAACTAAAAAATGGAAAAAAGATCAGTTTATTTTAAAATAAAAAAGATATTATAATTTTTTTAAATTTCTGGCCAAATTTTCTGACCATTTAGCATTACCCTATATTTATTACTCTCCCGTTTAAATTGGTTCGCCTCATTTTAATATTGCACCAAGTTTAAAAAAGTAAATTAAAGATACATAACATGTACCAAAATATATTCAAAACGAGTACTAAAAATAGGGCAGAGTACAGTCTAATCTCACTAAATTAATATAGGTGGGACATGCAATATTATTATTTTATAGAGATATTATTTAATCAATAAATTAATATTTATTAATTTAAAGAGTGTTTCGACGCCGCAAAATTTGTTTGGAGATGAAATCTCAGAGAATTTAAATGAATCCACTTGTGAAAACGTCATTCATGAAGAGGTCATGATTAATGATCACGGTTACCGCAGTAAAATGGACTTTAATAACTTGTTGGATGGGTCAAAATAATACATGTTCATAGGTCCAGAGCTTAAAAGAAATTGTGGATGACATTGAAAAAAATAATATTGATGATAAAGTAGAAGATGATGCAATACTTTTGGAACTAGTTACGAACATTTAGAACCCTTCACAATTTTTATGGTGCAGTTCAAAAAGACAATATCAAAACTTTTGGATGCAATAAGAAAAGTTAAAGATGAGTTTCAACAAGATTTAAATTTTAACAAAAAATAGAACACAATAGAATCATGTTCCACTAAATTGTATTAGATATATTGTACTTTTAACAAATTATTAATTTATAATATTAATGGGACCATATATTTATATAGGGGTTTTCAAAGAATATATTATCTTATTATCTTATCGAAATGAGTAATTTTTTCCATTGGCCCAAGTTGGGACCAGAAAAAAATATTATCTTAGAAAGGTTATTAATTACTCGAGTATTAATTTAGTGAGGTTTTATTGTATTACAATTATTATTACTGTACGACATAATAAATTGTTGTAGTTTGATACTTTTCTTTTTGAACTGCTTGCATTCCTTGATGGTAAAAGAGCAAAAAACATCCAAATACTGCAACTGATACTGTATATCCTACGATACGACTGACTGTTCTTTATGAGGAACATAAATCAGTAGTGTGGTAATCAAGTATAAAATTGACTCTTACACGCCATAATTAAGCAGAAAAAACAGCCTCAACAAGAACATGTTTCTTCCTAGGATATCCCAAACCAATCATATGATTAAGATAAACAGTCCCTTCCTTCACAGTTGCTGCTGTACTTAAACGATGAATAGCCCCTTTGGCCTTCCCCACAATAGTGCCACTCTCCCAATCATCAGAGCTCTCAACTAGTCTTGTCGGATTTCCAGCCACAACAAGCTTGGTTGGCGACAGTAACTCCATGCCATCGCCAAATTTCAACGATCCATTGTCAATCTTTACTAGTTTAACTTCACCACCCTTGGCGATTTCAATCTTGAACAAATTGCCAGAGAATGTATGAGCCACCAGTAAGTATCCGTTTGGATGATACACTATTCCGTTTAGCCCAACCAATTTATTGTACCACTCTTTAGGAGTAAATATTGGGTTCTTGATTGTATATTTAAGTTCACCATTCGCACCTACCTTCCATATCTTGTCTGCTTTGGCATCTGTTATGTATGCATTCCCCTCTGTATCGACCACCACATCATCCGCAAATGCTTTTTCATCCTCTGCAGATTTGAGTATAGCATTATTACTGTTAAAATCAAGCAATTAGACAGAGAACTCAAAGATGGATCTAGGATGATCGATTATGTGAGTTCAAACTGCTTTCGTCTCAAACAATAATAAAATCACACTCATTTTGAGCACACTCACTCTAAATCCTAAATTCGCCTCTGCTGAGAAATCATTGCTTGATGAGCATATCTCAAAAATGTATAGTAAATGAAGTGTTCCAACACTATCACACCTGGACATGTGAAACAATAATTTGACTACAATAGCACAAGATGCCAGCTTTCAGTGCCTTGTTTATTATTAACCATTTAATGGCCCTAACTCAATTCCAAGTGATATCTAGTCATTTAAGTCTTAATATAATAATATCTGCATATGTCTGAGGCTCAATAGTTGGTCAAAATGAAATTTGCAAAGCTATACAAGAACAGATAACAGAAAAATTATTACAGGTCACATAGAGTGATATATATAAAAACAATGTTAGAACTTCAAATTCAAAAGGCTTAGCTGTCTCAATAGGCTCATCTCAGTTGTCACATGCAAATACAAAACTTGCAGTACGTCTCAAGTTTCTTTGTTGGAAGAATATTGAATTCTAAAGAAATGGAACTTTGAAGGGCATGATATAACACAATCAGAAATCTTTAATACAAAAAAATATTGTTAGATAAGCTCCTTATTTTGTCCCTTTGGGACTATGTTGCTCAGATTCTTTAAAAGTGTGTGTTGGATCCTTCAAAAGTAGTGTATTTTTGAAGAATTCAACACACGGGTGACGGTATTTTTGGAGAGCCTAATCAACATAGCTTTAGAACAATTCTCTAACAACTGATCTTTCAAGCATTGAGGGGCCATTAGCCGTAAAACTAGAAAAAAGATCCACAAAGCAACTGAAGAAAGAAATCTTTCAAGAGATCCTATGCCAGGAAGAATGGTACTAGTTGTTCCTTTATGCAAAGTAAGGCACATTTTTTAAGCTTTCACTTATTTTATCTTATCTTCTACCGTAACACCACATGCTAGTCCAGCATTTATAAGATCAAAAGGCAATCAGGGGAAATCATATTACTTCCAATCATTTTGTCTTTCTTAAACATCGCATTTAAACGTCGTGACAACTCCATTTAGCATAGATATTGAAATAATATTTGGTGATTATTTCAAATAATTGTTCATATTATGCATTTTTTCCACGAATAGAACTTCAAAATACTGAACAAGTTTTCAAACAACCATTTATTTGGCTATGAATTTGATTAACTAATTCACTTCAATTTAAGATAAACAAATTGAAGTTTGAAAAACAAGTGTGAGGAGAAGGGTAGAGGGGCGGGCCCATTATCCACCGAGTTTAGAAGACTGTGATTGGTCCAAAAGGACGGGATCACAGATGGTTTTCTCAGTTATCAAAAAAAAAAAAAAACAAGTGTGAGGAGTATTTCAAACTTCATATTCTTTTATCAAATGTTCACTCATAAAAGTTCAATTACTTTCCCGGTGAAATTCATGTTCAAACACCACTGAACTTATAAATACCATTTTTCAACTTGAACTTCAAACATTTTTTTGAAATTTCAATCAAACCATGGACAAGTGGTACTAATCTATTATTTCAACTTAAAATTTACCATCATTGAATAACAAGTATGAATAGTACTTCAAGTCAGGAAATCTATGTCCGAGCCATGGCAGAACCACCCTTGCTCAAGGGGTGTCAAGCGACATCCCTTTGTCGGAAAATTACATTGTATATAGATGGTCAAATTTTGATTTAATAAATATATATACAAGTTGATTTTAGTTTAGTGGTTAAAGGATGGTGATAACTCCTTGAGATTGCGTGTTCTAACCCTAGCCTCATAATTATTTTTTTACTACAATCCCTAGCTCCGCCACTAGGGATGAACTAAAGAAGAAGAAAAGTAACAAAAGTTTCTTATTTACAAAAACATCAAATGTTATGAAATAAATGCAATCTGCTTGACTAAATTGGAAACGTATATGGGAAAATAAAAGTAAGTAATCAATTATTCAAATATAAGTTATGATAGGATTAGTTATCATGAGATACGGTATATAGGAATAAATTATGTTGAGATTAATTATGTTAGAATTATTTATTATTGACGGTTTGATTTGTTGTATTCAATATAATATGCATTATATAAATTTTAAGAATAAGTTGTTTGTTTACAGAAATACCCTTCACTTTGTTTAATTTTTTATATTTTATTTGTAAGCTATAATTATTCATTCTTAAAACTAAAATTTTCATCTTATTTAACTTAGATTTTTTTATGTGTGCATTTCCACGATTGTACAATATGTGTTTAAGAATAAAACATTCATCTTATTTAGCTTTAAAATGAAATTTACATCTTAAGTTTGTTAAAGTAAAAATGATTTATTATTTATATCACAATATTTAAGCACATATCACTCTTAAATGGCAAAATATTAAAATTATCTTCATTTTAGTTGATTAAATACAAACTATCAAGTGATTAAAAAAAGTATATAATTAAAAATATGTAATTCTGTAATAGAGAAATCAAAATATAAATAAACATAAAAATCAGTCATATATATTTTTTAATAAAAATTATATTCATATACGGTAATTTTTTAATAAAAAAATATGAAGAGTTATCATAAAAATAAATAGTAATGAAGGTTGTAAATAGTATACATTGTATTAAAAATAATGTGAATATTCATAGATATAAATAGTAATGTATTAAAAAAGTTTAAAGGGATATTTTTGTTATTGTATCTTTTGATCCTGTGATAAATTATCTCGATATTACTATTTCACCCAAAGATAGGAATAATTAAGACCTGAAGGAGTCGTTTGGTTTGAATACAATTTATGATGAGATAAGGTATGCTAAGATTATTTCTTATTGAGTGTTTGATTTGTTGTATTCAAAATAGGGAAAAAGAAAAAAAAAATACCCCAAATTATCGTAAATGGTATGCAGATACCCTCCATCATACTTTTGGACATTGGTGCCCCTACCGTCCAAAAACTAGAGTATATATGCCCTTCACTCTAACGGAAGACTAAATAGGAACACGTGGCGCAATCTTATCTGTCGATCTGATAATTAACAAATGTCGAATCTGTGAATAAGATTATGACACGTGTATGTCCGTTAGTATAAATGGTATATATGCTTTAGTTTTTAGACGGCAGGAGCACCAATGTCCCAAAAGTATGACGGAGGGTATTTACATATTATTTGCGATAGTTCGGTGGTATAATTTGTTCTAAGCTCTGGACATTTGAACATGTATCATTTTCACCCATTCAATAGGTTATTAACGTCTATTTTATCACGGTAACCGAGATCATTAATCATGGCCTCAAGTTCATGAATGACATTTTCACAAGTCGATTCTTTGAGATTCCATCCATGAACAATTTTTTCGGTGCCAAACACTCTTTAAATTAATAAATATTAATTTATCGATTAAATAATACCTCTACAAAATAATCATATTTCATGGTCCCGCCTATGTTAATTTAGAGAAATATTAATTTCACAATAAGTTATTCCAAACGTACCAATCAAGCAACAAATTAAATAACAATATAATTTAATATCAAAATTACTTCGCCTAAACGATCCTTAAGTGGTTTCCTAGCCACCCAAAAAGAAGTGGAGTATTAATTAAAGTTAAGGAAGATCCGGTAGTGAACTTTGCTGCCTTCATTGGCCGGCAAAAGTGGACCACACAACTCGAGCACACCAAAGTATTTTGTAATTTTGATTTTTAATATATATATATATATAAAAAAAAAATTATTGGTAAAATTTGAACCTATCTTTGATTCTACCCCACTTATAAGTTCATTTAAAGAAGAAAAATATGTTAAGTATCAATATGTCAATCTACAAGTTGGAAATTTCAATTTATGCAATACAATATTTTTAGTTTGTTTCAAAAAATAAATATATTTCTATAATTAAATTTAACTTTACAATATTTTTTGCTTCTAATCAAATATTTTATAATTATATAAATATATAGATTTTGTTTTTTGGACCACAAACTTCAAAATTCTTGCTCTTGTATTTTTATTCTTAAATTTTGTGTATTAGTAGCTAGGACACGAGAGTACTAACTATTTTTAGTTATTATTATTCCCTCTCAACCATATTACTCCTAGTTGATCACTTTTCTTTTTACATGCATATTAAGAAATTATAAATAAATAAAAAATTGACCAATTTTGAAAATTTTATAAACAAATATAAAAACTTTCAAAAGGAATCAATTATAAAGATATTATAAAAAAAAATTAATAAATATTTCTTAATTTAATAAGATGGATAACTAATACTCCCTCCGTCCTATTTTATAGGTCACTTTTTTACTTTGCACTTGCATTAAGAAATTATGTAATTTTACCCTTCTATTCTTATTTAATGTTTTCTTAAGTTAACTTTATTAATAAATGACAAGATTAATTAATTATTTTATCAAGAGTATAATAGGCAAAATATGGTAATTTATGCATAAATTTTATAAAATGACAAATATTATGATCTAGTTATTTATAAAAAGAAATGACATATAAAATGAAATGAAGGAGTATAAGATAAGTATTTTAATACGATGATCAACTAAAATAACACGAAGGCCTCACGGGTCATCTGCCCATGCTTATTTCTTTCTTTTTCTATTGGTGACCTACCTCATGCGAGCTAAACAACATCACGAATCTCGAGGCAAAATGGTCGCCATCAAAGCCGGTCACAATTGTGTAGAAAAAAGTCAAGACAAAAACTACTGTTCAATTTTTTTAATAGCGTACCAATAATTATGCTATGTCTGTATACTTTTAATTGTTGAAATTTTTTTTTTTTAAAATAAATTAATATTTAAATTTTTTATTTAAAACATTACATTTATGTAATCTAATTTAACTTTAAAAATTAATCAAACTAACTTTTGAAAAGAGCAAAATTAAAAGTGGACAGAGAGAGGGAGTAGTAATCAATGTAAATGAGTTCTTTGTAACAAGTCAATTAATTCATTCATATGTTATTTAATGTATGATTGGTAATTAATTTGGAAAGGCCATCAGACTACTATAATAATAAATAGTAATTAATGTAAAAGAAAAAAGTGACTACCTGGACCGCTAAGTTTGGTGAGAAAAACCCGGTTCCACGACGTCAAATCATAGGCAGCCAAAGCGCTATACCGATTCCCCAACACATCAGCGACGGCGACTAAAACCCTGTTCCTTTCCCGGTCTATAGTAAAACCGAGCGACGCATTACCGGTCAAATCAGCGTCTTTCACTACCGGAATTTCCTGTAGCACGTCGCCGGGAGAATAATCGGCCTCAACCGGAATCACACCCAAACCGCCTTCGAAAAAACTGACAATGAACCGGCGGTTTGCATCGTCCCATTTAGAACACTCACGTAACCAGCCGGTACTGTGATAATGGTAAACGTGAGTCGACGGAGAGGAAGTTTCTAGATGGATAATAAAGGCGATTGGAATTGCAGATACAAAAAATAGGAGTAGAAGGAACTTGGTAGAACAGAAGAAAGAAGCCATAATTTAGCGTGTGTGTTATTTTTATGGAGAGAAAAATGTGGTATTTTGATGTTTTTTTGAGGGTTTATAAGGTGAGAGTGAAAGTATATATTTAGGTGAAAATTGGAAAGAAGATGTGGGGGGGCGTCACCAAATTTGGTGGCGTTTGTTTCAAACGTGTTAATTAAAATTTTCCTATTTTTTAAGGAAAAATAATAATTGAAAAAGGTTTTGAAATGTTTTCTCAATAATTTATAAAAATAAAACTATGTTATTTTCCCCTTTCCTTTTTAGTTGTTATAGTATTTTTTTTTTAAAGTCAGACAATATAACTTTGACTAACATTTTAAGATGTATTTTTAATTATATTGATATAAAAAAGATTGTAACTTATAATACTTTTCATGTATGTCTTTAAATATTTAATTTTTTATTTTAAAATATTAAATTAATATAATTTAATTTTAAAAGTTAGTTAAATTCATCTTCGAAAAACCAACATAAATAAAAAGAATGGAGGGAGTAGTATTCTTTTTGCCGCCCTTCGTTAAAATTTGGTCATAAAATTATCCTTGGCATTACCAAATTTGCCAGAATCTCTACCCTCATTTGCTACTCTCCATTTTTTTATTTTTTATTTTTTTTTAATTTGTTCGCTTTGAACTTTGTATATTTATAAAAGGGAAAAGGCATAAATTCACTTTTTAACTTGTCTTGAAAAGTTAGTTACACGTTTAAACTATCATGACGACCTATTACACACTTATTCTTGATAAAAGTGTAACTAATACCACCCCAGAACTGTCGTGGAAATAAAATTAAATAAAAAAGTAAATTAGGCGCGTTTGAGTAAAAGATAAAGTAAAATAAAAAAATAAAAAATGACTCCACCCCCCTCTATTTCATGCTCAT